>OMNR01036422.1:0-19418 GCA_900303205.1 Mora moro
GCGGTTGGAGGCAGTGGAGGAGGAGTTTGTCACACTTTGCAGCAGCGAAGACAACCCTGGGGCAAGAAAGACAATTTGGGGGAGGGGGGGGCGGTGTAGGAGACAAATAAGAAAATGAGTAATGGTGAAAATGGTTTTCAATGTGGTAAAGAACAAGTGGATCTGTGCGCTGCTCACCAGGGGTGTTTGTCTTAGTCAGAGCGTTGAGTATGCCCTCGGGCGTGATGTCAACTCGAGAGAGGATGTTGGCCAGGGCCGGACTAGGCGGGGCCGCTTTGGAGGCTGTTGATTGGCCCGACGGCGTGGTGGGCGTGCCTGGAGTGGGCCGAGAGGAGGGGCTTGCTGCTGATGGGCAGAGAGGGACAAAAAGGCTGGCCTTGAGTTAAGATTAACATTGTTGAATGCAGGAGACTCAAAATGGATTCTATGGTATGCTAACTTTTTTGACCATGGTGCTTTATATTGTTTCTTACCTGCTACAATCAATGAACGATTTTGACATGGCCTACTGATTGAAGGATAAAATAGTTGGCCTGTACAAACCTGTGACAAACTCCATGATGTTTGCCAGGTTAATATGTTTAGGCATTGGATGGCAGTTCAGAGCCTATTTTCCCATCATTTAGGGTCTAAGGGACTAATGCATGGCCCAGTATTGAGTGAGAGCACTCAATACTGGGCTGCAATGTAAACCCTTGGAGCAATAGCACCCCCTCAATGTACGTCCTCTAAAAGGGTTTGCCACCGACAGGCTCAGATTGTTATTATGAGTGTCTACATTATGATAAGGATCCCTACAGAGAAATACTACTTTTTTTTTTACTCGGTTTTTTACTCGGTCTGTTTGTTATTGTGTCTAACCAAGTCTCGCTCGAGGAGAAGTCTGAAGAGAACGGTGGAAATGTGAGAGAGGAGTGCCGCCAAGAGTTTGTTGTGTTGGACTACAGAAAGCTTAGCTTAGTGTTATCTAAAAGATTTTCAAAGTCATGGCTATTTAGCAGATTTCGACAATGTGGATTTCCCAAGATTTCAGAGCAACACTTGGTTAGACCCAATAACAAACAACCAAGCACAAGGTAACGAAAAAAGTTATAAAGTCATAATGTTGTCAGACACTTATAATAACAATCTGAGCCTGTCAGTGGCAAACACTTTTAGAGGATGTACATTAACGGGGTGCTATTGCCCCATGGGTTTACTTTGCAGCCCATTTCCAAAGCGCTCTCACTCAATACTGTACCAATTTAAATAATTGTTGTCCACATTTGTGACTTAAGACCCAAAATGGTGGGGAAAAAGGATCCGGGTTGAAAAATCCCGACGTTATCCTTTAACATAACAACATATACAAGAACAGTCAGTGTAACCTAATGGCAACACAGAACCGTCTAGCCATGAAACACCCAGTCTCACACACTGTACAATTAACCCAAACTATAATAAAAATACAAATAAAAACATCCAGAGCACTTGTCGTAATTTCTTGAATTTACACCACCACCAACATACTTGTATTCTTCATGGCAGATGTAATGGAACTGAGGATTGAGCTGATTTTTCCCAGGTCCACATTGGCCAGGTTGACCCCCAGTGGTGTAGTCGGGGTGCTCTGGCCAGCGGCGGCGGTCAGGGTGAGTGGAGTGGGTGGGGCAGGTGCCGAGGCAGGGGGTGTGGTCTTAGGAGACTTCGTTGTGGTGTCTGGAAGTGTCAGCTTTGATGGCACGCCCAACTTGGTCGTCTTGGAAACAGCAGGGGATGCCTTTTCTGTCTTGTCATCAACTGGTCAAAGTAATTTTATTCAAGGTTGACAATTATTTTTGAATCGACAGTTTATAGATTCATACATGCACCAAACAAAAATTATTAACAGGGTGCCATAGGGAACACAACTAAAATGCATTAAAATGCGTTAGTTGCCACTAACCTGACATGCTAGAGTCACCCTCCTCATCAGACATGTCCATGTCCTCTGGGTCTACGTTGTCTCGGACCAGATCCCCCTCATCCATGGCCTTGCCATCAAGCTCAGGGTCCAGGGGGGCCCTGCTGGGTCCCAGGCCCAAGAATGGCGAGTCGGAGCCGGTTGGCGAGGGGGCGTCTTCCGAGGGAGATGGGATTGGAGAGTCCTCGGGCCCCGGAAGGGATGACTTGAGGGCATCCAGTTTCCTCTTAAGACTAGCCACGCGGCTAGCAAAGGCATTGTATGCCTAGAGATTGAACCAAAACAGAAGAGGTATAAATTACGACTAAATAACATTTATTAACCACAGTAAGAAAACATCAATGTGAATATTACACATTTTTATATTACCAGGCTAACTTTTTATATTTGTGCGGATCTCCATTTATTCATTGCAAGTCAAGTGCAAAAGTCGTTATATTGCATTATACACATGACAAAAACACCTTAACTAGTTTAATGATGTACTTAATTAGTTCAAAGCACATAATAACCGTTCCACATGGTATCAAAGTAATCAGGTTTTTAAAAACATCCGCAGGGGACGGGTATTAAACCCACTCACATTGGCCACAATCTTGACCTCCTTGTACTGCATCTCATAAAATATGTCTGCATTTCCCAGAGCGTCCTGCAGGGGGGGGCCCGTCTTCAACTCTTCCTCCAGGAAGCTGACAAACTCCTGAAGTTTCAGACTGCCTTCCTCAAAGTCCGTGGCAAACTTATTCCCGCCGGCTTTGTCTAGAGACGCAACAAAGAAGCACGAGTTGTGGGACCCAGGATACGAGAAGGGCAACGGACGAGTTCATGGGAGGGCGAGAAGACGGCAGTAGTCACCCACCTTTCAGTCTCTTGAGGGCCTCGGTACTGCAGACGTCCACCCGGAGAGCTTCCAGCTGCTTCTCTCGAAACACCTCCTCTTCTATTGCTCTCTTATGCAGCGACAGCTGGTCAATGAACGAGCTGGGCTGTACGGGAGACACAAGGTTGTGTATGAGTATGAATAGAAAAACAATGGATCATTTATCATCATTTTAATGAAAACGATGATGGTTGAAATAGAGGTAAATACTTACTGTGAACTCTGCCACAATTTTTGACTTAAGGGCTGCCTTGGGGTTGGCTGGGGCTGAATGGCAAGTATAAACACATGCTATTATCAGATATGCAGAATATATTCAGAATATCCAACATTTTAGATATGAAACAGATTTCAAATAAATTGGTCAAAGGTCATCTATGATGGCCAATGGTGTGTTGGTTTTCTTCTCTCTTCTTCTGCTATGAAACATACAAAATATGTTTCATAACAGTTTCTGTTCCTGTGCAATCAATAGTAAAATCATATTATATTAATAATATCAACATATTGAAACCAAAATATCAACAGCCTCTATTAAGCATAAAGTCCTGCCATGTGACTGACAGCCATGAACCAACCTGGAGGAGGTTGAATCTCCTTTTCCTTCTCCTTCTCTTTCTCCTTCTCCTTCTCCTTCTCCTTCTCTTTCTCCTTTTCCTTTTCCTTCTGCTTCTCCTTCTCACGTTCCCTCTCCCGGTCCTTTTTGTTGAGGCCGGCCTTGAACTGGGCGATCAGCTCCTCAGAGTAGACGCTCCTCTCCTCCCAGATGGTGAAGATCCTCTCCACCGACTTGCGCACCTTCCCATCTCTACCCAGAGACACAGCACAGGTAAATACTACAGCACAGCATGGCACAGATAAATACTACAGCACAGCATGGCACAGGTAAAGACAGAGACAGCGATATGGTTGCAAACATTTCCTAATACAATGCTTTGATTTCAATTCACCAATTTGAGGTGCCAATAAAACATCGGACATTAGTAGTTACATTTATTATTAAGTGTGCAAATATTTGAACTACAGTATTTTCAATGGTGCTTCACAGCTCATGCACAAACACAACAGAGTTTGTAAAAAAAAAAATGTGTAGCTCATCAATGATGTCATGAACATTGTTGTAATAAACACCTTTGAATGCTCGTCTCTAAACTGCTTGTACATAAGTAAATACATATAACTAATATAAACTGTACATTAAAAAAATGCATCTATGTTCAAGTTATATCAAGTTTAGTGAACTTTGTGAACAGCCAAGTCTTTCAAGTTCCACGTCAAGGTGAAATATGGATGCTTAAACGCAACAAAACCACAGGAGCCCACTGCTCACCTGACTTACACTTTTCCAAAGCAACTCACAGTGAATACATAGCAAATACATGTTGTAGGTTGTGGACATTGGGGATCGAACCCAGAACACCCTAACCACTAGACTATCCTGCACTCTCAACACCTGTCAAAGTTGCTGCCAACAGTTGATGCTGGGGCCACCTACTTGATCAGGTAGGCAGCGTTGGGTAGGACTTCTGCAAAGGCTGAACGGAAGGCAATGGCATTCTTTCTCTTGCAGTTTTGTATGACATCATTTGCAAGGTAGAAGAGATTCAGGCGATGATTAGTGTCCGCTGAAAAGAAGCAGATGAACAGGGAGGAATATTAGAGGAACTCAAAGTATATGTATTTGGTCACGGGCCAAAAGTAGAATCCTTTATTTTCTCCGTACATTTAAATGTCACCTAGATGACCACCAACAACATGATGCTCAACATTGACACAACAAGAAATTGACATTTTAACATTGTAAATGGATATGTTGAACATATAAAAGCATGCCATAACCCAACAGTCAAAGCTGAAAATATAGATAAATAATAAATATGAAAGGCATGTTCCCATAGCCTCTTAGGAAATGTATATTAGCCATTCAGGCCAGCTTCATTAACAATGCAACAGAGTTTTCATGCTGCAGAACGTAAAGAGGCTCTGGCACCAAATCTCCAACTAGTCTCTTTCTAAAGCCACCTGTTCACCAAGCACAGCAACCCGTAATCCTAAACCTTTATCTACAGCTGATATTGGTCCAATTTGACATTGGGTGGATATTAGTTCAAGACAAAGGTTTATAACCACATTGGATTAACACTTAATAATGCCATTAAACGATAGGTCTAATTGCAGGTTACATTCTTGGATTCCTACTTGTGCTGGTTCTACGCACACAAACCAGACCAACAACAGACCTACAGGACCAACCCATTTGTTAACACGTGTCAACCGACACAGCACACAATAGCGTAATATTATGAATATACTGAGGCTTTCCCTGCTATCAGTTCTATATTGCTGGCACACACCATTATTAAAGACTACAAAATGATGTAGCTATTTTTTGGTTACACTCTGGGATTCTATGGAAAGTTACTAGACATTCGACATTCCAGCAAAACAAAATGTCCCACCTATAGCAAATTAGAAATGTTTAATTACTTCTGCCAAAAAATGCGCTTTCATCTGCTATGGAAGGCTAATGTATTGCCCAGTGTTACTAAGCCAAGCAAGATGTTTTATCTGTTTTCTACTCAAATACATTTGAGGTCTCTGTTGAAGTATTGATTTATATGATGTATTGGTGTCAACAATATCTCACTGTATGCTTCTTTCCGGCCGAGTCAGAACTTGTGTTTTTGTTTTGGTCTGTGTTTACGATTCTCCAAGTACCCCGGGTTGCCAGATATGAAACAAATTGGCACACCAACACAGCGTGCGGCAGCCACGGAAGCAAGCAAACGAACTGAATCACCTGAGATTGTAACAGATTCTACCCGACCGCAGCCTTGCTAAATGGGGTAAATCTTGGAGTCTTAATGTTGTGCTCGGCTTGTCTTGCACTCGTGTTCGTTTAGTGTACTCAACCTGGCAACACGCGTGAGCAGGCCGAGACAACTCTCTCCAATATTGTGGATTTGGACTGCCGTACCCATTTTAAACGCTTGGTGTCATTGTTACATATAGCACCTTTAATATATTCTTCTAGCAGTTTCTAGTGTCTTAGAATCTTCAAACATCAATAACATCTGATCTCTTTATATAGGCGATAAGGCCTTTTCAATTCTCAAAACAACAATATTAATATTAATTTAAAAAATGTCAAACCCTGTGCACTAGGTTTAATTACAATAGCATATTTTTGGATATTCACAATTAAACTATACAAAAGAAAACAGCTACTTTGGTTATCCAACTTGGAGGATCTCTGTTTGTCCTGAAGTTATGGTTGTTGTCATTTACAGAAAATACCAAAATGTTTATGCACATAATGGGGGAAAGTTATTAGTTATTTATATTCTTATCGACGATTAATTTAACCTAGTTAAACAAGTTCAAATTGGTAAACAAAACATAAAGTGCAAAGGGTAAAACATCTGTGGCTTCAAGTATTAGGCCTACATGGCAGTTTTGTATGACAAGACAAGACAATTACTGGCGTTGCACTAAACCGCATGTTGTTGCATTTTTTGCCAGGCTATACAACCATGTAATTATATTTAACTTGTTCTTTGTGGGTCAGACTTCTATTCTATGTCTATTGTAGTAGCCACGATTTTACGCTTATGAGTCATTAAACATTGATAATAGAATCCAAATAACTAAAGAACTCAAGGACAACCAACACCATTCCCCACATGTCTAACGACGACTTGGTGCACTGAGAAACTAACAACTGTAGCCTAACCTAACACAGTCTGTCTAGGAGAAGACTTGTTTTTACTGTGGTCTTCTCTTCCTTAAAAAGGAAACAGGTGGGGTTCTTCTGCTGCCATCTACAAAGGTAAACTTAATGTAGAGGTGAAACCGGCTCAAAGGCTGATCTATAACGAGTGGTGGAAATACTTACAATACAGGGAAATCTTTATAGTCAATAATATTTTACCCAGCACTCTGGGAAAATGTTAATATAATAGATTATGTTGAACTTTAAACCTTGCTGCAAGTGGTGAAAAAAGGCATCACATTGTTTTTTTTGTCACAAAACCATCACAAAAAAAACAAACATTTCACCACAGGGTTGTTTTTTTAAGCTTCCAAACAAGAAGAGCACAGTGCTTCTTCTGACCTAAATTTACAATAAAATAAATGTAACGAATATTAGGTGGTTATTAAAAATAATTATCTAGAGACGTTATTTTGATCTACAAAAGGTCTAAAGACGTATCGATCAATTAGATTGTTTTGCTCCATGGGATATGCTGATTACAATATCCAAGCTGACATCAAATCGATTTGAGGCCTAAGTCAATCTAATATATGCATGTCAACTGACATTAGTACATTCTTTATGTGCAATTACAATACAGTTGTAACTTCTTCGAGAAGCAAAAGTAGCAACAAAATGCTGAATATAACCTACAATCAGTGGACTATACTAGGCTTTGCTGCTGTATAAAGTATTAAGTAGATAGATAGATAACAACTTGAGTTGTAGCCCAGAGTATGGACTATACTAGGCTTTGCCTTGATATGCCTGATGTCTAAAGTAGCCCAGAGTAATTCAGCGTCCATGATATGACGCGACCGGCTCCGTCATCAAAACATCAACAGCCACTAGCATTCCCAACGCCAATCTTGGTACATCTCATTCGCACTACGCGTGGTTGTTCAGTAGCTGCAATCGTCTCCATGCGCATTCATTTTGCGTGCAGCTTAGCTTTTCATTATAAATGACTGCATATATAATAGATACGTTATGAAATTGATTGTGCATAAGACAGTAAATCATAGCAACATTTATGGAGGTAAAACACTGTTAAATAAGTGTGCATGTGTGCAGCTTACATATGCATGCTGCAGATGCAGGCCATTGTAATGTAATATAACGGCCTATGGTAAGTACACCTTAGTACACCTTCCTGGTGTACTGTGGTTAATTGTGGTTATCTGTGTGCAGAACTAAGAGCTGCCAGCCCGACCAGACGGCCTGTAGGCCGGACTGTCAACACTAGCAGCTGTGCACATAGCCACGAAAGGACGACGGGTTTTTAAAGTATTGGTGGAATAGACGGACTTGGCAGACGTCGCAGTAGTAAACCGGGGCAGACACGTCCACGACCGTCCAACCAGCCACGCGTTGTGTTTTACTTTAGCTGGACGTTAGCATGGTAGCAAAGCATTAGCAATAGCTCGCGACTCACATTTCTTCAGCCACTTCATCCAGGACCGCACAATCACACTGTGGTGTTTCTTGTTTTCGATGCACCACGTCGACAGCCCCTGTATTGACTCCATGGTGTTCGATACTCCTTGAAAACGACGGTCCAGCGACGCCTCCAGAGCAGCCGTGGAGGTGCGGGCTCCGTGGCCGCTCGCAGCTCCCGAACCGGCCGCCATCTTTCTGGTTCTCTCTGCGGGTCATCCGCTCGCGATGTTCAAGAAGCTTGCGGGCGCGCGGGCGGGGGGCCACGCCCCCTCGTGTTGGGGATGTACCGGAGCCACGCCCACATAGCTGCGTCATATCCGGTCCCTCGAGCCAATCATCTTAGAGCAATGGCGGCTCACGGAGACGCTCAGCAGTTCCGAACATTGCTAACAGCTAACAGTTAACAGCAGCAGCGCCGCGCAGGGCCGTGTTTTCACTGCGACGTTAAACGGCGGCGAGTGTGATGTTTAGTTATTATCACATTTTGATCCAGTTATGGCCTTAGGTTAGTCGAAGCCTTCCATCGAAACCCCTGACGTCGTAACAAGTTTTGCCTTCTGCTTCAGCAGGAAGCAAAACATCCTGACTCCGGTCTCTGGACGGGTTCTGGCCGACCTTGGTAGGGGGCTGGGTCCAAGGACCAGGCAGAGCAATGACCATAGACATTAAAACACTATTGATGTGAGTTGATTAAATCACAATTAACTTGTGTAGTCATGACATGTCCTATTGTGTGCATTGCAATCAGATTCAACTTTCAAGACTGCCTAAAATCACTATGAATTTGACTATTTTTCAGCCAACTTTGGAGCAGTGTTGTATTACAATGGGATAGAATAGTTCTTAATTGCCCGAGTCTGGATTTACTTACATATGATAAACCCTATACAAGGTTATAGCATACATGATAGTTTATAATGCTTGGCTTCTGATTGAAGTTATGGTTAGGCCAGTATATGTGGCTCCATTACACCATCTTCTAAGTTACTTACTTACTCATGTTTCTCTAAATAAGGTGGGTAATTCTAACCCCTGTGTCACCCTGTATACTCCTGTTACAGCAGACCACCTTATCATAGCCTAGTAAATGGGGTACATCTTTGTATGTACTCATGTTCTCCATGTGCATTGATTCAGTTATGGCCTACACTTTTGAAACTTGAGATGATTATGATTTCGTTGTTGTAGTCAGTGGTCTGCTTTTATACCTTGAATAGACGGCCCACAAGTAGCTTTCAATGGCAACACATTGAACATCATGTTTGCTGCACATTACTGTTGTTGGTGGATTCAGAGCCCTTCGATTGTCTATGGCTCGGTCTGGATGGATTGATATTTAGTTCGTACCTTCTGGCATTTTAAAGTAAAAAAATAACAAAAATCATCTTTCTACGGCTCTAGGGACAACATTCAGATAAGTGGTCATCAATTAACATATCTACGTTAACTAAGTTGGTGCGCTATCACGACAAAACTGGCACAAAAATATGAAATCACCGGCAGATCTCGGTGTCCGTAACATTTCACCCTACACTGGATCAAAAATATTGAATGTAAAAATATACAGAATTTCACGGGAGTTGTCAAGTCAGACAAAAGAGAAACACAGAAAGTGCAATTACTGTTCGATATCATTTATTGGACGTAATATACAAGGGAATACATCAGTGGAACACGATTGATTTTCTTTAAATGGTTACCCCAACAATATTAACGATAACAAATCAATTTCCATGGTAATTTCAAATAGCAGGCAAAGCAACAACTCAGTCCAAATGTACCACCAGGTTATGCTTTTATGTGCCTGTATAAAACTTGGTTTTGTAGAGTTTGGATCGCTAGTATCGAGACAAATGGTGGTTTCCGTGGTGTGTGTAAAAAGTAACACTTCAATAACTTGTCAAATATAGCTTTGAGTGAGTCATTTACATATTGCTCAATCTAATAAAAAAAGGAGAAAAAAAGAAAAAACGTCAACAGACACAAAGCAACTGATGTACTGAAACTACCCTACCACCGAGGAGGCTACTGATGCCGGAAGACGCACAAGTACAAGCACACAAACGCATGAATTTGTGCCGTCCCTCAAACACTCTGAATATCCCCACAGTTGTATTATCTCTCCCTCCGGTAGAACATCCAAAGTCGCAATTGAACAAATCAGCGGACGCTGCGAGACGAGGCGAGGCTGCGGTGTGGGAACGGAGGGTACGGGGCTTATAGTAGGATGCGGTCTAAACATTGCCAACTCTTTTAACGTCTTCCAACATCGCTTTGTTTTTTTCAGTCATCTGTGCCCTCCAACACGCTCTGGCTCAGGGCCAAATCCCAGTAGTGTTCTGTGCTGTGCTTTTTGAAGTGTTCTCTGGCCATGTTCTCCGTCGGGCACTGCTTGAACTTCATGTCTCCGAAACAGCGCTCTTTAGCCGTTCCCTGGAAGAAAAGAGGAATTAACCGACAGCACTTGCCGTTCATAGCATGGGCCAGCTGTCTAATGCAACCACAACATTTGTTTAGCTTAGCAAGTGACAGACAATTGTTTTGGACAGGGTGAACATTAAAATACATAACAGAGTGCACAAGCCAACCAGTTAAGAACAAAAGTGCAATGTGGAGAATGTCTTGGGAATAAAAGGACTTCTTGGGCCATGGATGGATGTCGATACTCACCTCCCATATTAAATAGCACTTGTTGTTCCTCTTGGTCTCATCGTCAAAGTCGGGGTCTGACGGGGACAACAGCATAACAGAGCTCAGTCAGGCTTGGACAAAAGTATTTTATCGTCAGCAGAATATATTGGGAGGACTGAAGCAATGTTCACCGTCTCTTTTGGTGTTGTGTTCCTGCCATTTAATTCTGTTCATCATCAGCCTCTTGAACTTCTTCTGGGATTTTGGGCCTTTAATGAAAATCAAGATTATAACAACAAAACGAAGAATCACTGAAGACCAACTGTTTTATAGCGTCTATGAGTAAAAGCCTTTAATTATATCACTTACCTCCCTCCACCACTACAATGTTGACGTCTCTGTGAAGCACCACCGTGCCCGTCAGGTACAGCTGGTTGGCGTTGGCCTCCACTTTAAACTTCTTCGAGGGATTATGCAGATTACGGATTCTATCGGGGCGAAGCAAAGGGAAGTCTTCAATGTGTGCGTGCCATCAATCATAACGCATATGAACCTCGGTGGTGACTTGACGCGAGCTGCTGCTGCCGCCGAGGGTTTTTTCCAGACTAACGGTACGACAGGTGCGTGAAACGGTGCTATCCTTGCTGAGCCACTGGGGGCGTTGTTGCGCTGTCACGTGATTTAAAAGCCGAGACTAATTCAGCTTTTCTCCCAACACACACTCGGCGCTTTGAGCCCCACCCCCTCACGCCAGTGGCAGATTACATAGAGCATGCGTGAGAGATGCTGAAAGCCGGGCAGAATTTCAGCATAGACTCACAAGATGGGAACCCAGCGGCACAAGTGTAGTCATTGCCGTTCCAAAATTAAATAATTGGAGGAAAAAACCAGAACTGTTATAATGTTTTAACATAAACAATGGGCCTCATGCAAGAAGCCATATAAAAACAAAAATAAGAGAAAATCTGTTCATATCCGCGACTTGTTGGTATTTTGTTCGTACCCATTCATTTCTGGGATTCACCAATGTTTTCGTATTTTTGCTTTTCTCGTAGGTAAGAGACATTTTTACGTGTGGTCGAGACACTCTTACCAAGATAAGAGAAAACATATCCCGTGTTCGCAGGTGCAGATCTATTTGACTAGACGGATGAATGGCTGCTGATCTGTTTCAGATCCAAGAGCACTGAACTGCTTTAAGAACCGCGCAAAACTCTGGAGCCTCAACTTAGAAACACACGCCGGTCAAACTCGAGTCACTGGGAGTAAGTCATGTTTGAGCCGTGCGCATTAATGCCCCAGTACCATAGACTGTATCAGTACATGTTTCCGTACAGTCCAAACCAACACACAGAAATCACATTTCTTTTTGCTGTAGCTGGACTCCCAAATATCATTGCCGCTGTAGACTGCAGCCATACTGTAGACTGCAGCCCTACTGTAGACTGCACCCATACTGTAGACTGCAGCCATACTGTAGACTGCAGCCATACTGTAGACTGCCCCCATACTGTAGACTGCAGCCATACTGTAGACTGCAGCCATACTGTAGACTGCAGCCATACTGTAGACTGCAGCCGTACTGTAGACTGCACCCGTACTGTAGACTGCACCCGTACTGTAGACTGCACCCGTACTGTAGACTGCACCCATACTGTAGACTGCACCCATACTGTAGACTGCAGCCATACTGTAGACTGCACCCATACTGTAGACTGCAGCCGTACTGTAGACTGCAGCCATACTGTAGACTGCAACCATACTGTAGACTGCACCCATACTGTAGACCGCAGCCATATACGCATCAAAGCGCCCTCTCCAGATCCATTCCCATTCCTCAAACGTAAACTGGACCACTCCATTGTGTCCATTTTCATGTCAACCCATTTTCGTTTGGTTTTTTATTTTCCCCGTAACGCCAGTACTGACGCTTTGGAAAATCACATGTTTACTTTGTTTAAGTTGATTTAACAGTACGTCGATTTCATGACTGCTTAAGTTCTTCTTACGTCCCTTTTTGGTGCATCTCTCCATCTTGGGCATGTGCCAGAGTATTTGCACACGGCACAACACCTGCCCTTATATGGTGTTTAGGGGCGTTACCTATGCTAATAAACAATTGGCCACGCGCCTCCGATTTAGGATCAAGTGGGATTCATCATTCAGCGCTCCTGGGTAGAGCAGATTGGGAGGTTAGGAGCGTTTGGTGCATCTGGACTTCTCGTTTTTTTCTCGTAACAGAAAAGTACGACAAAATATACGAGAAATGTTAAGGCCCAATGTTAATTAAAAAAATTTGTCTTTCCAAACGCCTGGGCATTCACAGATTATATGGGCCGCTTCCCGCCGATGAATAGCATCTCAACACACAAACCGCATACCTGTACACTGCAATGTGAACACCGTGGGTGAGGTCTTCCTTTATTTTCTTGATCTTCTTCTCTTTCCTCTGTTCTGCTGTCAGTTTGCGGGCAGCATTGGCATCTTCGTGAGCCCTGAGTGATTGAAAAAGGTGCGTTTAGCTCCCAAAGCACACAGAGTGCGAATTCTCCTTCATATTTGTAGCGTGACCCCAAAAAGAAATAGAATAATTTTTTAACAGAGCAAAGCACATGTAGCAGGGCTGCCTCTTGTTGCCTACTTCGGATAGGACTCAAGTCTATTTGGGATGTGAAAATTCAAAAGCATTATTTTGTGTCTGTGCCAACACTGCTGTGTGCTTTAAATACATTTTGTCATCTACCAATGTTCATCACAATGTTATGATTAACACATGTATCCCTGTCATAATCCAGACAATAATTTGCATAATAGAGTGGTTGGTTTTTTTTATACATAATTTGCATAATTTTCTGTGCAATTCTTATTTTCTTGCCACCAATTAACAGTTTTTAGAATAACCTTAAAGGGCCCTTATTTTACCACCCACCGGTGTGAGTGTGATTAGCCATTATAAGCAGTTTAAAAATGGTCATGTGATTAAAATTGTAATTGTGACAGTGACAATCACAAGTGTCCACCCAGATGTATGACGACTAGATCAGTCCACCAGCCTACCCAGTGGATGGTACCACCTGGTAGGCTCTATCCATCATACATCTGGCTGCCCACTTGTGAAATCACTAGAGGGTAGTCACATGACAATTTTGAAAAACAAAAAAAATGACTGAATGGGATCACACACACGCAATGAAAAGAATGGGACCCTAACCCTATAAAAGGGACAGATAGGGAAACTCACTTCTGTCTCTTGGCCATCTGTGCTCGTACATGGGCCTCCACCTTGGTGGGGTCCTGCACCGCCTCCGTCCCCAGCACCCTCATAAGGTTGGAGATTCTCACTGGAGGAGTGAGAAGACCCCATCAGCTAATACAGCCCATCACATGTCGAGTGGCACCAGTAGTGAGTGAGTGAGTGAGTGTGTTCTCACCTTTAGGCTCTGGGGGAGGCATGAGGCCGAGGCGGACCCTTTCTTGTAGTTCCTTTTGGGCCTCCCTACGAGTCTGTCTTCGGAGTTTCTTCTGCTCTTTTTTGGTCAGGTATACGCCCAGCGTTACCGGCTTATCCGTGTCCACTGGGGAGGAGAAACGCGTGTTTGGGAAGACATTTCAGAGGATTGTCAGACCTGTAGAAAATACAACTGAGGCCATGAAAGAATATTCAAGACAACATGTTAGGATGTGTAAGTTACCAGGAGCGCTGATTTGGGCAGGGTGCTCTACTAGGTTGGTTACTCCAAAGAACTCCATGTCCTCAAACTGTGTTTCTGGTGATCTGTATGTTGACAGTTTAACAGTTGAATCAATACACATTAAATATGATAAGAAAAACTAAGACCACAAGGCAAAAACTATAATGCAGTCAACTTCAGCGAAGGTGACTGACCAGTGTCAGTATGTTGCAGCAAAATCCCAAAAACACACTGGTACAGCACCAAAAAAAGAAACGCACTATCCACTAATAAATGCACTACAAAGCCTATTAGCTGGATAGTAGTGACAAGACAATATGATATCTGTTACTTGTAGTACCCATTACTATATCCATTACTTCTATTGGATAAAGGACAACATTTACCCAAAGGAGTGAAACCCACTCCAACCATAATTTCCGATGCAATTGGACATCTTGACACAAGACGGCAAATCTATGCATCAATAACCCACACACCCTCTTATATCCAACACCACCACCTCCAAATTCAATACAACATTCGCCCACTCATTCCCGGGGATTTATCATCCACAATTTTAAAAACAAGTCATATCTTACATCTCTGCATTGGTGGGCACAATGTACGAGTCCCACCACTCAATGTTGGGCACCTCTCCTTCCCCAAGCTCCTTCTTCGGGGTAATTAGAGCCAGCTTCGTGGACGCCTGTATGCCTGTCTTCTTCGCGGCCTGGGCAATCTCTGTCTGCAACTTCTCCAGCTGGGCCTGAATACAGAAAATAAACAAAAAACAGTTAACCGGACGTTTTGTAAACAAAGAAAATGCCTAGAAATCTATCAGAACTGAGCACATTACAATCTAAGAGGCCAAACACGTTCAGTAAAATATATTGTGTGCATTATGAGAGCAATTTGAAATGCTTAATATCATATTTTAGTAACTAAATCTCATTTTAAATGAGGCTAAAACGCATTTTGCAACGTATATCATTGCAACCGGCTCTCCTGTAGAGAACGTCACACATTTACATTTAGGGCATTTAGCAGACGCTTTTATCCAAAGCGACTTACAAGTACACCAGTTGAACTGTTGCTGGGGGACAAAAGAGTTAAGAGTTGTCTAGCTTTCGAAGTTAAAAATCAAAATAATCATCCAATAAATCGTCACTGTGAAACTCGTGACTGAAATCGTTGACTTTTCAACGCTACGCGTCCGGCGCGACCAGAAGAGCGCGAGCTGCACGCCGCCAGCCAGCGTGTGCACAGCTTCAGGGTCCAACCCTTCAGTGGGAGCGTGTGCTCGGTCATACATCCATGGTTATTATTCTATAGGCCCATCCAATTAAAACAAGGTATTTAAATGAAAAAGAAAAGACCAACTGATCGCAAACTGCAGCAAGCCAGCAAGAACGCTGTGGAGAATTGTGAACAAGATTAAATTAAATAGCCTAATTAGATAAATGATTAGATGTTTTTGGAAACTACACGTTGTTTAACGTTAGTTAATTATATTTTTTAAAGCATGGTGTAATTCAATCTATGGCGAGCTTCCGCGATTCATATCTCGGCAGAGATGCTTTTCTCAGCATTTAACCAACTAGTGTTTCTGGTGCCGACTAGCAAGTGCAGCAACGACTAGTCGACTTATCGTGACCATCCCTAATAATTATTATTTGATCACCTTAGTTCGGATTCTCTGGGCAATCTTCTCGAAGCGCCCCTGCTCGTGGAACTTGAAGCCCTTGCGAGCACGCTGAGCGGGCGTGATGTTGACCCGGTGGTCAAAGTAGGACGTGGACTCCAAGTCCTCGCCGGGCTTCTCCTTCAACTGTTGGCGGAACTGCTCCCGCTTCACCGCACGAATATTGGCTGTAGTAATAATAATAGAAAAATACATCACTGGGGTGGTGGTCAGAGGACACCGTTGTATAGCAGATGAATGCACATGCTACAATAGCAATGCGTATGATTCTGGCTGTACAGACCTTTTAGGGTGGGCATACGGTGTGTGAGCTCCACCTCTTTGCCAGTAGCATCCACAGTTCTTCCCAGCTCATCCAGGATCAGTGGGGTGGGCTTATTCACCTCCTTGACCTCCACTTTTCTACAGTCACACACACAGAGCAATGAGCTTTCACACTCTCTCACACACTTCTTTTAAACTGAATTGAATACCGGCTGCACCAATTGGGAACTTACGGAGGAGCTATGCCCATGGCGTGCAGGTTGGCCAGGGCTACAAGGTTGTGGGGCCCAGTGTTCCCGAGAGCCCCAAGTATACCAGGCTTCATGGCCAACTGGGACGAGATGCGGGCCTGCAGCTCAGCTGCCTTGCGGGCTTTCTCTATGGCGTCGTTCATGAAGGTGGCGGCCTGGGAAGGGGGTATGGACAGCGCTCCGACTGCCGGAGGGCCAGAGGAATTGGAGAGAAGCCTGGACACTGGCGGGGGCTCTAGTTGGGTCTGTGGGGTGGGAAGTGGCAGTATCTAACGGCAGAGGAAGATTAAGAGAGCATCGGTATCATGGTTCAATTTCCTGAATGGGATTAGGATTTAAATAATAGAACTATAAGCAGCATCTTGGGGATTTACCGATGCCGCGGGGCCTGAGGAGGAGAAGCTCAGTTGTTTCTTCCTCTCCTCTATCTGTCTCGTGGCCGTTTCCATCATCTGCTTGATCTGATGGTCAAAATGCAATAAATAAGAAATGTGTTGAAAGCCATTTTCACGCTCTGTGATGCTGGAGAATTAGATCCGGCTACCGCAATGATGAACGCTGAAAGTTGCCGTGCGTTACCTGCATCTTGGTGAGCATCCCGGGGCTCTCTGATGGAGGTCCCGGTATCACTTCAGTCTCCTCCACCTCCTCAAAACGGGGGGCACGTTTCCTCTTGGGCGCTGTCCCGTCTTGCGGCAATTCCTTTACTCCGCCCATATCTGCATCATCCCCAAACACATCCTAGGAGACACGGTGACAGCAAATGATGAACACGTGAAAAGACCAAGTTTTACCACCATAGTCTTTACAGCTCATAAGACGAGACCACATGGCGTTCAAAGTAAATCCAACTAGCACCTGTCCTATAAATGTAAATGAAATACAATCTTCAGTCGTTGGCTTTACCTTAAGGTCTCTCTTGCGGTTCTTCTCTCCTGCTGCTTTGCTGCTACGGATGTTGCGGCTCTCCTCCATTGCCTCGAAAAGGCGCTCCACAAAACTTCCCGCAGAGTCATCCAGAATAGGGCGGAGTTGATCTGGAAGAAAACAGTCAGGGAGCTAGAACAACAACTCCTGGACGGGTTCATATGTTTTTTGAGGATCGCCAAGGTGCTTGCCATGAATTGCAGACCACGATAACAAAACATTTAGTGAATGTGGGGCAGACGAGACTAGGTGTCTTGCTCAAGGACGCTTACAGGTAGGCTGAGGACACAAAGAAACATTTGGCCAGGAGTAGCTAGACCTTATTTAGAGACATGTCAAATCAGGAACTAGTGACAGCAGGACATGATTGCAGTGCTCCGTCCACCGTCGAGGTGTCTTGAGGAGAAACACCGTTTGGTTATGAACACGACCACGCTTGGTCCAGTGTTAAACACACACCTATAGTTTTTCGTTTGTCCAGGCCTTTGCCCAGGCAGTGCAGCGCAGCGGTGATGACAGTCGGCTCCGAGAAGCCCAACACCTTCTTCACGGTGCGCTCCACCCAGGGGCGCAGCTCCTCCACCTCTCGCTTCGGTAGAGACATCTCGCTATCGACCTGGCCGTTAAAAAGCGTGTGAAACATGAAACATCTTGCATTAGGAGGAGTTATCTTCTAAACATTGTTCAATAGCGGTTACTAAGACATGTGGGTTCAGTATCCGACTAACATCTGGTTACAGCTTTAATAGTTAATGATATAATCGCACATTCAGAACCGTTTGCTACTGCCAGGTAAGCGTATTACACGTGTATCGAAGGATAAACAACAACATTAAGCATCATGCTAACAACAACATTTAGCATCATGCTAACTCTGGGAAGCATGCAGGCTGCTAGCACTGTGAACACTGCTAGCATGTCGCTCACAGGAAGCTACTGACATCAAAGAAAACAGCGACGTTTAACTTACACAGCAAGCGGTTTGTCTCAACCCTTCACCACTCCACGACGACGGGACGGGAACAATATGAATATGATTTAAACTACATGAAGTGCTCTAACGGCTAAGTGTTCTCAAGAAAACTTTGTGTGTTTTGTAGCGCCGTTCACACAACGTTTTCCGACGACGACCCGGAACCGGAAGTGCTTGTCCCTACTATGACGTGTGCGAGAGTGGCTCCATCTAGAGGAGGACACCGTAATAACTCACAGTAGACAGGCCATGCTGGCTCAGCATGGTGACGTCATATCACGTCAGAGCTGTATTTTTTTCTTTCTTCAAATGTAAACATTTTTCTTTGGTGCAGTAACAGCATGTTATCATCTGCTTTAGCGTATTGGTATCGTATCATATCATGGTAACATTATTTAGCAAGTGATTTAGCATTTACAAATGCACTAGGTCAGTCAGTTGAAAATAAAATGTCAAAAATATATTTTGTTATAAATATAAGTATAACAAAAAGACCCAATCTTTTGTTTTTAACAACACCACAAGCTATCAAAAGTTACAGGCAGGCCTATGTGTGATACTGCCGAATGTCTATAATGACAATGATAAAAAGCACTATAGATTATATAGTGTAAACGCAGTCCATTGAACCCAAGCAGTAGACATGATCCTTAGAGTCTGTAGGCCTGCAGATGGTAGCAGGATGTCTTGTTGATTATACATCACAGCTCAAATCAGACAGGATTCATCCACTTGATCAAATTACAGCAGGCAATTGGGTTACTGAGGGAGTTTGTTTATGAAGACCACGCTAATGTTTAGCTTGAATGTGATTAGATGTTGATGATGATGATGATTCTGATGATGATGCATTGATTGATTAATGAAATGCAGATGGTTGAACATGTAACAGCTGATGAGATCATAGCCAATCAGTTCATTCATGCCTTCAGTGTAAAGTAAAACACAATGCTCCATTTGGAATATAAACTATAATGTGT
>OMNR01036423.1:5615-17722 GCA_900303205.1 Mora moro
ACCTAGCAGTTAATGTATAATGCATACATGCATCCATCACATTAATCCTTCCCATCTTGTATATACCAATTTTAGCGTTGTATTACTATTTTTCAAGGAAAGTAACAATCACAACTTACAAAAAAAACAGCCATTTTAAAACAATTTTTTAGGTATTTCAGATTTCAGTTTGCCAGGTTAAATACTGGATGGGAAGGAAGAATAAGAATAATAACAGAATATTAGATTTGGGATGTCCGGTTATACTCACAGCCTGGCCATTGGCTTCATACAGAGGACACTTCTGTTTTATTTTGGCCAACTCCATGTTGACCTGCTTACTAATTACTGCCATGGGGTTTCCTCCTACACACAGACACACACACAAATACAGAAATAATGTTTTAACTTAACAGCAGCTTACACTTATTGTGCAAAACAACATCGCCCTCTACTGACGGCTATTGGTAACTGCAGCACTGATCACAAAGCATCATTTGGCAGATATTGTATAACGAGACTTCTGCAGACGAAGGAATGCCATGGATGAGTGAAGGTCTCTTACCCAGTCCTGTCACTACCATAGCTCCTAGATCTGCCACGTAGTTGCCTTTCCTAAACGTGGCCACTCTGCCTCCAACGCGATCCTATAGAGAGGGTGAAAAATAAAAGATTTGACTTTACTACCAATCACTTCACCGAGTCATGTTGAGCACAACCCCCGCTTTTCCATTCGTATTGACTTGGCTATTGACCTACCCTGGCTTCCAGAACCGTCACGTCCATCCCAAAGCTCTGCAGCTGCCTGGCAGCAGCGAGACCTGACACGCCTCCTCCAATAATGATGACCTTCCCTGTCTTTTTAGCTGCGTGAGGAAAGAATACGATTAAGAGATCACCCAGGACTGGAACTCTACATTCTGTATTTGCACTTCCCTAATGGCCAATGGCGGTTCGAGCGAAATGTTCAGGGTTATATTCAACTCCTCAAATGACGTGAACTCACTGGGTAAAGGCTTGACCCTCTTGTAAATGCCAAAGTTGATAAGACCATGCCTCTCTAGATAGCTGTGTATCCTGTGGACCAGCACAGTATCACCTGGTAAAATAAAGAAGAAGGTTAACATTTCTTGCACACATGATTTAAAGGGCCCCTATTTTACCACCGGGTGTGAGTGTGTCTACCAGCCTACCCAGTGGACCGTACCAACTGGTAGGCTTATCTATCCATCATACATCTGGGTGGACACTCCCACTTGTGATGTCACTGTCACATGACAATTTTGACTTGTAATAGCTATAGCACTCACACTGGGTGGTAAAATAAGGGCCATTTAAGTAAAAATAAGTAAAGGAAAAAGAACATCTTCACTCATGAAAAAGAACATCTTCACTCTTACTATTGTACGGAGCTTCGAGCTGTTGTGCAGTGGCCTCAAATGTCAGTTGCACCTTAGGGTTGTCGAGCCACAGTTGGAGCTGGAAGACGGCAAAGAGTTAACTTTACGTACGCGTCTAATGCATTCAAACCAAAAGGTGTGTGGCGGGGGCGTGCGGCGGGCCCTTACTGTGCGGTTGCGGATGTACAGAAAGACCTTCTGCGTCTGCTGGGGCCCACTGATGATGTCGGGGAAGCAGGCGGCCTCCTGCGATGTCATGCGGTCGTGGGGGAGGCGGCTCTGGAAGGCGGCTCCCTCCACACCTAAGTGAGCCAATCACGTCCATCGCAGGGTTAAACGTAACGTCACCGACCCACGGTATGATTTTACGATAAAACAGGGACGCACGGGAAGATATTATACACGTTATTAGCTATGAATCACGGGTGTCATGGGAGCACGGACGTTGAGACACACCAGAGGGCTCCTCGGGCTCACTGTCATTCTCCTCCTCCGGCGGTGGCGCGGGCGGAGGCACCACCTGCTTCCGTTCCTTCTCCGCCTTGGCGTTGCGCTCCTCCTCCGAGTAATATTCGTCCTCAGACAGATTGGCCAGGCTCTCGTCCATCTCGCGGTACTCCACCTGCAACAAGAGGCACAATAAAAGCGCCATTAAAACCTAGCCCTGGGGTCCGCTGGAAGGCAGGGGCGAACTTGTGCGAGGGGTGACAGTCTTCACTCTCTTCCATGGCCCGGGACTCTTTCTCTAGGGAGGGAGGTGTAGTCTGTTATTCTTCAGCCATACTACAGCCGTGTCCTCTCTCTCTGTGGTGTTGTAGCTGTGGGTGTGTTCACTGGGTCTTTGTGTGTGTGGAAAAAAACAGCCTGGGTTTGATTACTGGGAAAGATTGCACGGTTATGTGACTTGCATTAAGGGGATTGGTTATTAGACATAGGCATAGTAACATGTGATCCTAAAGTCACTCAGTGATTGGCTACTGCCGAAGCGACTCTTTCTTTGAAAGGCATTTGGCTGTCCGCACTGCTCTAGATAGGACATTAATGGAGTTCACCACTGCTCCCTGCTTTGCCCACTTTATGGCAAGGAAACACAATGTGAGAAGGTACAATGGACATCACAAAAACTGCAGAAATGCTGATATATATATTTCAGGTGTATAGTGTAAAGTGAACGCACATTATACTCACGTAATTGAAATAATGGTAAACTTTCCAATCTTTGCCCTATAATGATATGATTTAGACATTAAAAATAAAAAGGGTTCATATCCAGCAACATGTCACCCTCTCTTGCCATAGAGGCAACGAAGATCTTAGATGTTTACTTTTGCTCGCTTGCGACGACTCGTCCTGCGGACTTCCGCAGAGTCCTGGTCCACTCCTCCTGGACCTGCTTGGTGGGGTAGCGGGGGCCCCCCCGGCTCGCCGCTCGGGGAAGCCCTTTCCTTTTTCTTGACGTCCGCAGGTCCGGGGACTGAGGCGGAAGGCCCAGACTGGGCATCTGACCCAGAGGCCCTCTCCACCCCAGCTGCCCCCGTAGAGGACGAGGAGGTGGAGGAAGACGAGCCAGCATCTGACTTCTTACTGGACAACATCATGGAGGACGTTGGAGGCCTCTCCTAGGGTGGGAGGGGAGGATAGCATAAGTACTGGCCTTTTTTTCTTTTCTTTTCTTTTTTTTTTAAGATAAATGTCTTGAGACATCTGTTTTTGGAGTGATATAGCTGCCACTTGAATGTGGCCAGTGGATAAGATAACAAACGATCAGAAGTGTAAAAAAAGAAAAGATGTGAATGAGGAAAAGCATGAGCCATGTTGACCAAAATCTGTGCTGTTGGTAGTTTAGAGCGATAAAGCTTCGTCATTTTTGGGATGTTTAGGTAAGGTTTAAGAATGTGATGAAATACATTTATTTACAGCAATCACGACATACTTAAATAAAATCTGGTGCCTAAACTAAACAACATGTGGCCAATCAAAATAATACAAAACAACAACAACAACAACAACAACAACATGAAAACTGCCTCTTATTTGCCTCTTTACTTTGGGTGAAGATGAATGCTGCACCTGCTGCAATGGGCTACAACACTAGATTTGAATTGGTCGTAGGAGCTGTAACGCCCAAACCCGTAGCACGGATTTGACTGCTGCTGTACACGGTGCATGAAGATATGATTTTGTGAAATGACGGCTCTATGGTACAATAGCCTTGTTTTACCCATTTCTCCGTGCACCTCGTAATATCCATTCAAACACTAAAAAAAAAATAAAGAAAGAACCAGAAATGTAGTTATAATAACAACTAACGGCCGACGACCAGTGGCTTAACTAAATAATGCTATATGATATTGTATTATCTAATACTGCAGAATCTCCATCTGGAGAAGCGATCCATTGTGCCACTATGTATAAGACAGCAGGGACCGGCTAGCTGGCTAATGCTAGCGCTCCGTGAAGCCAGCGGCAGGTTGAGCTAGCCAGTCGGGGATAGCTTGTCCGTTTTGCTTATATGACCCAAAGGAAAATGTACATGGGTTGTGCATATATATAAATAGTACACATCAATCGAGTCCAACGTGCGTCGTTTTTGCTACGATCCGAATCGGTGTCCGAGGAATTGCATTTACGATCGATGATTTTCGCGAGCTAGCCATTGTTGTTAGCTAAATGCTAACAATGAGACTCGACTAGCAGTAACTGTGGCTCAGTAGCAGGTGTGACCCGATCATGACTAAACTAACTCCGTTTCCCACGTGAATCTGAGCTCGCATACTGACTAAACCGTGTAGGACGGTCCTGTCCAAGGCCACACGCAACATTTCGTGCATTATTTGTACAAAAAAACACGATTGAATCATCATCATTACCTCTTGATCCCCGAAAATGTCAACACAAAGGCAGCTTTCACTGCGGTTCCTCTAGACGGAGTCGCCTGTGATTGGCCTACAGCTGGACGTGGACCACGTGTTCTGGGCCACACCGATTGGCCTGACAAGCTGTCAATCCAAACTGGAGTCATTACATATTCAAATATTTCTGTTACATATTCTTCCAATTCTGCTTACGATTCCTGTATAATTGCGTTTTAATTGTATCGGAGGCATATATTCATGATGCTAATAATATACTCTGAATGACTCGAGGTATCCTAAATCTATGTCAAAAAAAAGTATGGGTTGCAATCCAACCGCAAAACCAAAGGTAGCCACGAGAAAATCCCAAACTGATCCCAAATCAGTGTTCACACCCCCCTGCAGACACGATGACGTCGGAGCGTCCAAACCCGAAAGACAGGAAGATACAGGTAAAGGTGTATCAGGAAGGCACGGGTCGGCGAAAGGTGTAAACTTATCTGCTCCGTCGAAGTTGTAATTTGGGCTGCGTCCTAAGCTGTATTATGTTCGGCTGACCGGTTTGTTTCCGAAACCCACAATTTGTAAGTAAAATTGTCTAATAGACTTATTTAGAAAATGTGAATGATCCCATTCTGAGTTTTCTATTGACTAGTTGTGTTAAAGTAGTCCTTTGTTATTTTGCATGGTTCTACTACTTTACTACTTACTAGCTTTAATGGTATCAATAAGTCTTGCCTGGAATAGAGATCGATCGATTATAATTAACATCCTGGCACGTGTATTCATAGGTTATTCATTTTTTAATAGATATAAAAGTATCTTAACTTAACTTATCTCAGCGTTGAAGTAAAAATAAACTAAAAACATGGCCTTTATGGTAAACCAAAAACGAACATATGTTATGTAGCCTTTTCTTTAGGTGTGTTCTTGATGTTGGAAGATATGAACAACTCCCCACTGATGTGATTATTTCAACAGAACCAGTGCAATGAATAAGGAGGAGAGTACGGCCAACCGGCCTGATAACACAGCCTTCACCCAGCAGCGCCTGCCTGCCTGGCAGCCCATGCTGTCTGCTGGTATTGTGATTCCTGGCTTCGTCGTTATTGGGGTGGCCTTCATTGCAGTTGGTGTGGCTCTTTTTGTCACTTCAAAGAACATCCAAGTATTGGAGGTAGGCTATGCACACAGCTAAATAACTTGGACCAGTCGATTGTCCAAAGGTGTCGGTAACCGACACCACGTGACAAGACCTAATGAATCATTCATGCTAATGCCTTTAGGATTCCCTCCTTTTCACACGCACAGAAAGACTACACTGGAGTGGAGACAAACTCGCCTTGTTCCGAGTGCTCGAACTCGAATGCCAAGAACTGCAAGTGCATCGTGAACTTTACCTTGACAAAGTTGTTTGAGGTATACAATATGGGGATAGCAATTATATTTACCATCTATGTTGTTGGTAATTGTTGTTAAAAATGTCCTTTTTTTAAATTAACTTGTTTTGTGACTCCATCGACAAACACAGGGGCCGGTGTTCTTTTATTATGGTCTGTCCAACTACTTTCAAAACTACAGGAAGTATGGCGGTTCCAAAGACGCCAACCAGCTGTCTGGTGACCTAACTTACTTTAAGGTAAAATAGAGTTGTTAAAATAGGAAGTCAGGAGTAAATGTAATTTTCATTGTTGGTCACAGTAATTGATGTCCCCATTAAACGACCCATCTTTCTGATGTTTGTCTTTCTTCAGAATAACTGCTAATTATCACACAATTTAGTCATATAAAGTGTTGGTCTTCAACTTTCTTTCCGCTCTTCTAGGCGCCCAGTGAATCCTGTGCTCCCTACCAGTACGATGCCAACGACAACCCAATTGTACCATGTGGTTCACTACCAAACAGCATGTTCAACGGTAACGTATAGATAGATAGATAGATAGATAGATAGATAGATAGATAGATAGATAGATAGATGGATAGAGATCAGACAGATTTATTTATTATGTTTTTGTGTGTGATTTTGTTTTTCTTCCATCGTGTCTTCATTTTAAAAAGACACCTTCAAGCTGTACCAGATGGTCAACACGACAAAGGTGGAGGTTCCTTTTGATGGAAAGGGGATCTCTTGGTGGACGGATTACAACATCAAGTACCGCAATCCATCCATCACCCCTCTTAAAAAGGCATTCAATGGTAAAAAAAGAATAATAAATCCTTTCAAAAAAATTTCCTTTCAAATGTAATTTCAGTGAAGTGCAAATATGAGAACCTTCCTCACCTTACTTTGCGTTGATTCTCCTACACATGCTATTGGTGAGGATTCAGAACAAAATGCTACTTCAGAATGTGTGTAATTCGTCGCTATAACATCCAATTGGAGCAGAAACGAGAAATGTTTTAAAATCGGATCACATTCAAAGTGCAAGGCAGTATAATATTTGAAAATGAACAAGACTATTCATGCTTTACTTTCAGGTACTGTGAAGCCCATATTTTGGCCCAGGCCTGCCTATGAGCTAGATCCCAGTGATCCAGCCAACAATGGCTTCATCAACCAGGACTTCCTGGTTTGGATGAGAAGGTCGGCCCTGCCAGACTTCAGAAAGCTGTATCGACGGATCACGGATGGGGACTACGCCAAGGGCCTGCCGGCGGGGGAGTATTCCCTTGAAATTGGTTACAGTATCCTTTTCATCATTTTTTTTGGAATGACTAAACGTATAATAATCCAGTGGTTTTATATTATATATAGTATTGAGCATCGTTTTTTGTGGAGTTACATTGGTCTTTTTTTAAAAATAACATAGTTGATAATCGCTATCATCATTGTGGAAAGCCTTGGTGTTGTGAAGCCCGTAATGGCTACCATCTCCCTCCGTGTATCTGTTATGTATTGGAACATCTGGGGTCTGTGTCATAAGACAACACGCGTGGCCTCTGTGAATGTTTGCTAGACATTTGTAAAGGCCGACCTGTTTTACCAGTTTGTGCCGTGCCACTTCTTGTTTTCTATTGAGGAGAATATGAAAAGCAACGACCTGGGTGTTCCTGAAGGAGTAAGGGCGCGCACACATGCTTTGCAATAGGCAAACAAGATATGGAAATCGTTTTTGATTGATTGGCAGTTTAAATGGGTGTGGTTCTTAAGGTGACTTATAGGACAAGGCTGGTCGTGATGTTTGTTTTTCTAATGACGACATCCAACAAAGGAATGACCCAAAGGTTTCAGTGTTTTTCGGACAGTGTAGTCTTTTTACTTGGGTCTGCAGATTATTTATATATTGTTTTTCACTGTTTGACATTTCTGAAGCACCTTTGTTCAGCAAGGGAGTAAACTAAATGTGCTGTTCCTTCATTACATGCAAATCAACACGCTTAACGCACATCGGTTAATTAGACTAACACTAATGTGAGCCTGGTTGTTCCATTGGGGATCTTGTTAATAGGAGTGGTTTAGGATGTTAAGGAACTGACCGATCTCAAAGCCGTGCTGACGTACATACCAGTGGAATCGCACAGTAAATAGTTTGCATCTTGCAAAACACATGCTTCCCTTCTACTTCACAACCCCCCACGATGTCTCAGGTTTCATTCAATTGCTTAACAAAAAGGAAAAACCCATAACATAGTTTATATCCTCCATAGCCATCATTTCATAATATTGTGTTGTGTGTGTGTATAGTCAACGGTTACACCATACACCTTCACTTAATGCGTTGTGATTGTATTAATAATACGTTGAACTCCTTAACTCACTGTACCCCAGATTACCCCGTGCTGGCCTTCAAAGGGAGAAAGAAGGTGGTTTTCAGCAACGTGTCTTGGATGGGTGGGAAGAACCAGTTCCTGGGTATTGCCTATCTGATCATTGGCTCCATGTGTGTTGTAATGTCAATAGTCATGCTCATTGTCTACGCCAAGTTCAAGTTCCCAGATGAAGAGTGATTTTTTTTTAGCACGTGTCCGTCTGTGGGCCGTTGTTATTGCGCGACCCACTAAGGCTCAGCAAGTCACCGTTGACCTGAAACCTAAACAAAAGTGCGCCTGCAGTCACGTTTATTGTTCTCTTTATCATTTGATATGGTCTGAGTCAGAATGGACCATGTGACATTAGTTTACTTGCGTCAATCAAGGTTTTCTTTTAAAAGCCTACTCTAGGAAGCGTGCAGGTGTACAGAGGTGAAAATCATGGCAGTTTATAGACGATATGAAGACTAGGACGGTTGTCCAGTATAAAATACACGCCACTGACACATTTTATACTTTTTAGAGTTAGTTTTTAAGTTAAATATGTTTAGCTAATGACTTTGTTTGTTATGTTTTTCATTTGTTTTTCAGAAGACAGTCTTCTCAGGCTTTTGGGAATATAGGTTTTCTCTTTGTACAAAGGGGGTATTAAAAGCCATGTTCTTGAATTGTGTACATTGAAAATGGTTGCAACGTGTGTATTACGTTCACTTTTAAACTAAACTAAACTATGGACTGCATTTTACTATTTTCTCAGGGTAATGGCTACATAAT
Organism: Mora moro; assembly: GCA_900303205.1. Lineage (NCBI taxonomy): Eukaryota > Metazoa > Chordata > Actinopteri > Gadiformes > Moridae > Mora > Mora moro. The sequence continues at coordinate 14,374 of OMNR01036423.1, forward strand.
GCAATATTAGCCTGTATGGGGTTACTTGAGTATATTCATAACATCCCTGTTATGTTTTAACTATGGACAATCATTTCCCTTTCTATTATAATATTTTCTTAATAAAACTCTGAATTTCCCAAAATCTCAGAAATTGCCTTTGTGATACATTACAATGTATTTGGAATGTTACTCTTCTGCTATTAAGGGGGGTCGCGCACTGGACTTGACAACACCTTTAGGTACAGCGCTAACAAGTTCCCACAGACCACACATACACGGTCCAAGACGAGATTGTCGAATGCAGTAGCCCATCTGTCAGAGCAGCTGAGTTCGGACTTGGCCATGAAACAAGCTCTGGCGAACGGCCTGAAGCGTGTTGAAGAGCGACTCCTGGCTATTGAAAGCAAACTGCTTGAGGTGGAGGAGAGACAGAGGAATCGAGGATGTCTGCAAATCTTTAGTGTTCCCACTGCAAGGAAGAGCATTCATTAGCGATCTGCAGCTGACACCACCCAGTGGAGTCTCTTGGACACACTAGAAATCAAATTATTGCAAAACATAATTTAAGTCTTCATATATTCTGATCTCAAAACCTTGATTGATTCACACATTTAATTAAACTGTTAATTATGAAACTCAAGCATTATAGGGCTACAGCCTAGACATTAAATCAGGAGGTCACGCTGCAACCCATAATTATGTTCTCATTTAATATAGTAATAATTGCTGTTAGCATTAGAATGCCATGGATGTTGTGAGTGAATGAACTCCTTGTGGTGGTCGACAGGTTGATGGCATGGATGTAGTCGTCTATAATGAGAAGGTTGACAGAAGCGCTGCCATCATTGACCTCTAGATGGCAGCAAGTAAACCATCTACCCCTGCCTAGTCGAAATGCTTCATGGGTGACGTAGTTTTAAACTGCCGCGTTCAATTGGATTTGCGACCCACTGAGACGACAAGTACCAGAATCCCTTGCGCACAATAAATCTGCCGGGCCACTGTCTGGCTGCGGCGTTTTGACAGCAGCACTCGTTGGCCCCCGTTGCCATTGGTGCGGTAGTCAGTTCATCAAGCCGTGTGTCTTTGTTCCCCTGTTCAGTCTTACGAACGGTCGCCGTCGGCCGCTCAAGAAGATGTCCGACGGAGGAGGGGGTGAAGATAACTCTGGCACCATGGAAGTGTCCGCCGTGCAGACGGTAGCCGACACCTCCGTGTTGCAGAAGCACATTCGCAAACTTGTCCCGTTGCTGCTGGAAGATGGCGGCGAGGCCCCGGCGTCTCTGGAAACCGCCCTGGAGGAGAAGAGCTCAGTGGAGCAGATGAAGAAGTTCCTCTCCGATCCACAAATCAACTCGATCCTCGTCGAGAGGAGTTGCCTCAAAGGTCGGTGTCCTGAATGCGACTCAATATTTCCCCTTAAACCGAATGAATCCGTCTGATGGGTGACAATGGAGAGGAGCCCCCTCAGCCCCGCCGCACAGAGGCTCACACGCAGTCATCCAGGCTGGTGTCTTGTGTCGCAGAGACACACGGTTTCGTTTTAAAACGGGAGAGAAAAACGGTCGTTGCAATAGTTGTGGAGCTTAAAACACATTTGGCCAATGTAGGCTTACCAAACCTACTGACCGTACCACGGATGGCAATAAATAGGCGTGGTGTATTTATTCTGCAATAAAGACAATAACACCACTTGGGCCACCTGTCTAGAATATTTCAAATTAGCAAAGGTATACATTTGCTAATTTGAAATATTCTAGACAATGTGTTTACTTTGTGTATAGCTAGTAGTAATAGTATTTGGTCAACAATGTTTTCATTATTATGTAGCTAGCCTAGCTGTCGACAGCTCCAGGCACTTGGATCATGTGAACGAGCTTCTGTTAATATTAACTTTATCTTTCGTGGCCAAATCGGGATTGCCAACAATGCTTAAAGCACTCTCCGATGTTGTGATGGAGGCCCGCCCTCATTCACATGACAAACTGCTGATTCTGTTGTGGGGTGGGGGTGTGAGGTTTTTTTTAAGTTCGTTTTTTTTAAACTGACATAAGGACTCTCAAGCACTGCACTGGGGTTGCAGTGTCTGCAGATCTAGGGTAGGCTTTTCAAACCGGTGACCTCACCCCTTGCAAGGGAGGGTGCGGTGCTGGATAATAAAAGCCCTCCGATAGAAAAGCAATAACGCTGAATCATAGCCTGTACACATCCATGTCGAACCATTGTGCAATTCATTTATTAGATATTCCTATCTATGTCTTCCATCGTTGAATGCGTTTCCCCATTTGGGTTTCACAAGGTCCAGTATCTCACATATAATATCTGTCCCTCTGTTACACAGAGGATGTTGGAGACGAAGGAGAAGAAGAAAAGGAATCCATTGCTTACAACATCAGCATCGATATCCACTATGGGATCAAGTCCAACAGGTAGCCCATGATCTCAGATTTTATCCAAAGTGTTTTACAATACCATTAGTATGCATACATGTCTTAGCATGGATTGCATAGGTCCCGAGTGGGAATCGAATCCACCTAAAGAAGTTGAGATAGGATGATGCTTTATTGAACATCCCAGATGGGAAATTCGGGGCTGATATTGATTCCCTCGATATCCAAGCCACGTTTCTAACAGCTAAACTTGCTTTCGCCCGCCCAGCCTGGCCTTCATCAAGAGGGCGGGCGTGGTCGACGCGGACAAGCCCATCTCCACGCAGGTGCGCGTGCTGACCCTGAGCGAGGACTCCCCCTACGAGACCCTTCACTCGTTCATCAGCAATGCCGTGGCTCCGTTCTTCAAGTCCTACATCCGGGAGTCTGGCAAGGCTGACAGGTGAGACCTGAGAGTTGGATTGCCAAGTTGCCGTGGTGACTGTCTGAAATTGGCAGACGTCGGCGTCTGTAATGCTACACTTTCTACCGCTACAGCTGACAATGGTCAGGCCACAATTGTAAAAGCAAGGGATTTTCTATTGCTGCTATTTCTACTGCCATATCGGGCTTTTCACACCATACTGTAATCATGCTCCGGCTATAACTTCCAGCCATGCTTGAAATGCTAGTGCCTCTCTAGTTACCCTTTCCAGTGTTTCTCAGAATGACTCAGCAAGAAATACTACCCCTAGTGGTACAATAATATAACTACAACAGAACGATCTATAATTGTCCCAGTGCTCAAAATACATGAATGATTCCTTGCTGAATTATGTTCTTCTCACCAATGTAGTTGTTCCTTGCTGAATTATGTTCTTCTCACCAATGTAGTTGTTATAGTACATATAACAGTATTCTAACATTGTCATGTATGAAGAACTACTACACAACCTATAACTAATACTGATTGGCCTAATAGACTTCATTGTACACCT
>OMNR01036425.1:0-18244 GCA_900303205.1 Mora moro
ACGTACGCACCCCCCCCCCCCCCCCGCACGCACGCACGCACGCACGCACACACACACACACACACACACACACACACACACACACACACACACACACACACACACACACACACACACACACACACACACCTCTATTAAAATGACATTGTAGGCTATAGACTACATTCAGTATTTATGTACTGAAATATGTTGTATACAGAATATAGGTCCAGGATCACTAACAGGGTAACTAACAGGGTAACTAACAGGGTCTATCTGGATGTTGTATGCTTGGTCAGAATGACAACAGGAGGTTGTTCTTCCGGACACCAGCAGGTGGCAGTAACACAGCAGAGCCGTGCAGAGAAACACACCAGTGTGCGCTTACTTAACCCTACAGGGCTTCCGTACTGTGGATGCTGTGCTGACTGTTGTGAGTAGCTAAATGTTATCAATTCAACACTGTAGCAAGAATAAAGACATCTGTATATGTTGATACCCTATGCTCACCCATGGATTAAAGTACAGTTAGAGTTGAGTTAAATACAATATTCATAAAAACAATGCGGTATTAGACAGCGCTGGACCATATGTTTTGCTAGCCTCCCTGATTTAAATGTTAGCCAAATAGAAGCTAAATTTAGCTCGCAGTTTTGCTAGAATATCAACATGGGTAAACGGGCATTCAATTATATTGACGCTTATATACATTGTTATACTTAATCTTCTTATACCACAATTAAACCATTTTCCTTTCTGGGGGCAAGGAATCAAATATATGAAAGAATGACTTGGCTTGTCTGAGTTACTGTTGGGTTGTTACAGTGGTACCCATGGTGTCGCTTGGCTATATAACTAAATGGTTATAAATGCTATAAGCAGTGATCGAAGTGATCTTTTGTTTCCCCTGTAGAAGATGGCAGAACTATCAACCCTAGAGAGCCTGTTGGAGATGGGCTTTGGCAGAAACAGAGCGTGAGTGAACCTGCACCGAGGACTGCTCCTCTAGCGTGTAGAAGAACGGCTCTCTTGATGGCTGCGACCCCACACATGTATTAATCACCCTTTATTAATCACCCTTTATTACAGGGAGAGAGCGGTGGCCAACACAGGGAACCAGGGGATAGAGCGAGCCATGGACTGGTAATTATAACCTAATACTCTGAGGATTGACCAGGAAGGGTAATAACACTGGCATTATTCAATAGGTGGATTTTGTGAGGCAGATTTGTTTTCGATTTGTTCTACACTATATAGAAAACATGACTGCAAATGGCATAATGCAAATTATAGGAGGAATACCCTTAGGAATACTAGTTATTGATTCATGTAAGGGTTAGATGTGGGTTAAGATCAGGACGGTTAGGACACAAGGACATCTTGTCTCATCCATATTGAATTGCCGCAACATGCATGCTAGCTCATCTACTGTTGGGCAACCGTGTTGCTCACTGTTTCTTCTTAGCAGGAGACCTGTGTGTTTATTCAATAGGCCAAAACTGGTATATGGAGCTTGTGTGTATTTGTATGTGTCTAAAGGAGAGAAAAGACTAAGAGAGGATGCAATGAGAATAATCAATTCTCATCAAACTCTGATGGCTCCTATTCAGAATGTATCTTCTGCTCATCATTCCCTCTTCAAACCCATTTTGATACTCTCACTTACCCACTAACTTTGTGGATCAGAAAGATGTAGAATGACCACCTGTGATATGGGCATCCGTAGGTTAATGGAGCACGAGGGTGACCCAGACATCGATGAGCCATATGTGCCCCCTGCGAGGAACACCCTCGGGGGTCCGGTGGGCGACCAGGCCAGTCCAGCACAGCCCACAGTAGCAGACACGGCTGAAGGTTAGTGTCAAGTGAGCTGTCATGTACCCCCTTTCCACCAACGCGAACCAGAAAGTTCTGGTTCCTGGGCTGGTGCTAGTGGCGGTTTGCTTTTCCACGGGCTAGAGAGCCACGTAGTAACGCCACTGTATACATCTGAATACATCTCCTCTTTCCCAACCACGCCCCAACTTCAAGCACAACACCAGTGTTTCCCATACATGGACTTATTTGTGGCGGCCCGGTACAATATCAACATTGACCGCCACATTGATTTTCTATTTGTTGTACTATTGAAGTAGTCAAAAGCCTTCTCTGTTGCTCAGTCATGTGTTCACCGTTATGCGTTGTTGTTGAGGCTGTATAAAATAGAAAAAGGTTTGATGCGTTTAGTAGCTGGCCCAGGTAGGTTCCCCACGCATCATTCATAAGCTTTACAATAAGGACCTCCCGCCAGGAACGTCCCGACATCAGAACTGAAAGTGTAATGTATAGCAGCATGCTGTGGTAGTGTACTCAAAAATCACACATCTTAATAGTAGCTTATGCAGTTTGAACATGTATTTTTTAAGTTAAGTTAGAAAGGTATTGGATATTCAGCAGATATCCACGCTCTGAATTAGCGATGTGACATGGTGAACTAAAGACACGATCACCAAGCGAAACCGTCGGGCAGCAGCACTCCTCTCTATCGTTTGGTCAATATTTCTACACAATCGGTGAAATACAAAGTCCCCTGCCCCCAACTAAAACACAATTCAATTGGATATGTCCCGTTTCAAAATGTCCCCAATGGATACAACATTAATATATATAATAAGTGTATCCTGCTTGCTCTGCAACAGCAAAACAAGTTGCTATTGACGGCTATTACATTCAAGAAGAAAGTTTAATTACCTGAAACATTTTGATTCTTATTAACACTGAATGTAAGATGATCACCATAATCCCGCCCCAGCCCCTGACTTAAGGGGTTCTTGGTTCTAGACGAACCGAGTGTCGGTGCCGCTCTGGAACCACTGTTCCTGGGCGAAAGCCCGAGAGTTATTTTGCTGTAGAAACGTGAAGAACTGCTTCCAGATTATGGCACCGTCTCCGAACCGGCCCTCAAAATGCCTTGGTGGAAGACGGGTACTGGAGGCAACCAGGACATTCTCAGATAGCCTTTACTTCCTTGACTCCACCACGAACGCCACGATTGCTGACCCAGGCGCTGTATTTTACCTTTTTTTCCTACCCAACCATAAAAACCCTTTTTATTAACATTAAAATATTTTCTTCATCTTCTCAGGAACAGAAGTTGTAGACATGGAACAGGAAATCCAGGATGGGGATACCAGGCGACCAATGACGGAAGAGGAAAAGCGCGAGCAAGTGAAAAGGTCAGAAGGCTCTGACTGCCTCCCCCAAAGCCTGTAAAAGGGTCAGGGTGACAGCCACTGTATAAGGAAACTCCTGTCATCCGCTTTATGCAGAGACTTTAATCCTAACTTGTGTCCTGTCCGTGAAGCGTTCAGGTCATGTTCTCCCTGTGTTTGTGTGGAGTTAATCTGGGTGCCCACCTACAATAATTCAAATACGGCCGTATTTTCCCGTGTGTGTGTGTGTCTGTCTCTGTCCTGAGATAGATGGCATCTAATGCAGGGGGTCTCTTCCTCAGTAAATCTAACTATGAGTTGTTTGCGTTTGTGTGTCTGCAGGCTGGAGGAACTGATGCGGCTAAAGCAGGCGGAGCGCCGGGAGCGGGAGCGGGCGGAGGAGGTGGAGAGGGAGAAGCAAAGGAGGAAGCACGGCCAGGAGCTGCTGCAGATCAAACAGAAGCTGCAGGACGACGAGATGAAGAAAATGGCCGACCTGCGCAGGAGGGAGAAGATGGAGGACAAGTTGGCCAAGTATGTATTTAGCGAACGATATTCATGCACAGAATGTCATATGTCCACATTACATTACATAATGATAACTACAAATGACATGCAAAGAATATAGATTTGTTGTTAGCAAACCAACCCACAGTGCAAAGCTCTGGCGTTAGCAGAAGCATTCAATATGAATTAACAATAGCATAGATTTACAATTTAGCATCACTTTCACAATTGAAGTCATGTAGAGGGCAAAATAAGGGTTGGATCAAACGAAAGAGGCCCAAATGACCAAAATATCATATTAGATTATTTTTTCCACAAAATAGCATCTTATTTTTGCCCTCTCCATTGTGTACATTTTTGGAGTGTCAGTGCTAATCCCAAACTATCTATACTGCGTTTCTAGGCAAAGAGTAAAAGAGAAGATTGCACGCGACCGGGAGGAAAGGGCACAAAAGGTATCCATGTTTACTAGTAAAAACCAGCCGATGCTTTCAAAATACACCTTTTCACAGACAGCCACCGCGCCTTGCCTTTCTATTCTCATTGCAACTCGGATAAATGTATGATGTCACTCGTCAGTTTGGGGGAGGCAGCCCGCAAGGCGCAGAGCCGACTTCGCCCCCTGTGCAGCCCAGCCCCTCGTCACCGCTCGGCGGTCAGGGACCCCCGCCTACCAAGAAGGAGTACGACGAATGTAGGATACAGGTAGGCCGTTCAGATGCTGGAGCATGCACACATGCACACACACCAAGACAAGAAAAGCTTGTATATCAGGCACTAAAAACAAATGGGTGAAAATCTGGTTGTTAGAATTTGTTTCTGATTGACTCAAATTGGTGCAAGACGACGATGACAAGTCACTTCATGTGACACTCATTTGAACTCAGGACCTAAATGCTTGTCTGTAAGTAAGATTCAATGTAAGATAAGATACTACTTTCGATCCCAGACGGGAAATTCGGGTGTAGCAGCAAGTACAGGACAGTAGTCGAATAAAAAGAGAAACTGAAAACAATGAAACTACCAAAAATATACAGAAAATATGTATTTTACACAATAAGAGTAGTGGAAATGTAGACGCAAAAATAAATGCAAACATTACCGGCAGTAGAAAAACATGAGGTATCCCGGACATGTACTGATAATGCTATAAATAAATGTCCGAATAATGTGGGTGCTCTTTGATGCAATATCCTGTTTAACAGCCACTCTAGTTTCACATTTGTTGTGAAAACCTCTGACCAGCACAGCAGTAAGGTGCATTTTTTTTTCCCCTCCTCCCAACTCTTGGTGCGGCGCAGGTGCGTCTGCTGGACGGCTCGGCCCTCACGGCGGTGTTCAAGGCGCAGGAGCCGCTGGCGGCGGTGCGCGTCTACGTCCAGATGAACGGCAACACGCCCGAGGGCCAGGACTTCACCCTGCTGTCGCCCTACCCGCGCCACGTCTACACCGAGCTGGACATGGAGAAGCCCCTCAAAGAGCTAGGTGAGCACGACTCCCTCGCTTTTTCTGCTCGGACGTTGAATTTTTGTGTATTTGTGACAACAAAAAAAATCGACTAACCTCGTCTTTCTGATTCCTATCGCTTTTCTGCATTCTGTCCAGTATTTTTTTTTTAGGAACTCTTGCATGTGTGGCTGTTGAAAGTTTGCTTAAAGGCTAAATGCAAATCTTATGTGGCTAATCATCAGCCTACATAGCCAGGTCGTTTGTTTGAATGTCAGTATTCACCTTTTGAATGAAATTCAAGCAGAGCCATAATTATGTTTTCCTTCATCTCTTTGTCGCGGTAGGTCTGGTGCCTGCGGCTGTGCTGGTCGTCACCAAGAAGTGAGGTGATGCATCAGGAGCTGCTCTGTGAGCCTACCTCGCCACGACTTCTGCAACTTCAAAATAAGAGACAGCAGTCAAATGAGCCAAGCCTGCATATGGCGCCTGGGTGGTTGGGTGGGATTACGGGCGGGAGCTACGTTGGCGTACCAATCAACCAATCAGTAATGTTAACTATATGCTGTGCTGTAGGACTAACATGGTCCTCCCTTTTATCAAATGGCCATGACAAAAATAAAGTCTAAATAGGGGAAGGGTAAACATTTTATTTCTTCACATAATGAAAACAATGGGTGTTATTTGCAGTTGATGTAAGAAAAAACAAACAAAAAAAACACTAAATGTTGATTGCTACGCTATGGAGTGCTCGCCCCAGAACATCAAGATTACATTTATAAAACATTAACCTCTTTTGGTATCGTACCGTATAGCCTGAACCATTCAAAGCACGGTTCCCTCAAACATTATTCATGACGCAGGGGCCGTGTTGGACCCCACCTCCGATCTTCCTGATTCTGTGATATTCTCTTCTTTGCCAGATGTTTTTATATATTCACAGAACTTTTGAGTTATGTCCGTGCTACCACCAAGGACCCGCTTAAAATAAATAAAGAAATGCCTGAACGAATTCAACAGACTCTTTTGTACCACGTGACGCAGCTTCACGGCTGTATTGTCAGCTCCACGTGGGAAAGATATTGTCCTGCTACCGACCTAAAAGTGTCCTTCCTACCTACCGACCTAAAAACACCTGCTTCGGGTTTACAGTCATCTTTATTAAAAATGGCAAAAGAGGAACAAGGAGTAGCAGAAGTATTACAAAAAAGAATCCATAAATGTTACACAATATCATCTGTGTGTGTGAACACTTTCCAGGATGGATTCACTGTAAAACAGCACTGCAGTTCTTTAACTACAAGGGAGGTCGAGGCGTCTCGTCATTCTGAGTACACGACTGAGTAAATAATGAATATGAATTAATGTTTTCCTTCCATTGCCCAAAAGCAAGGTGATATTCCAGGGACCAGCCTCATAACTTTAGCGGGCTTCTTCCTATTGGTTTTGTGAGAAGAGCTGGTTTAACCGACATTATTCTTTGCCAACCACATCTTTCAAGTATGGGATGACACGCAAACTTGGTAGAGACTTGAGACTCGTCAAAAATGAAGCGCCATTACTGTGACACTATAAAACACCTTTATATACATTAGAGAAACAAAACAGAACAGCTGGCCTAGTCTGTGGAATGATGCAATACACCAATCATACAAGTTTGTATGGCAAATACCATAGGTGGCATTAAAATGGAGACAAGGGGGTGGGGAGGGCGGATGGTGTAGCAATTACATACAAAAATAGTTTTGATTAAAACCCAAGAGGCAACAGGAGGGACCTCTTAAATACAAATTAAAAGATACTGGTGGGAATTTCACCCAGGGCAGATGCAAATTTTACGTTTTGTTCAATGAAAAAAGCAAATGCAAACTGTCAAGGGTGAACATCATGCTCCCCCCCAGACAACACTGAACTGTATGGACTGAGCATGTGCGACCTTGTGTCCTTTATGTTTCTCGCTCTCTTTCTCTCCATCTTCCAAATCAACCACAGGGGATGATCAGCGGCAACTTCAGCTAGATTACCCACAATTCAGCTAGATTACCCACACAATTCCAGTGATTCCAGTGGGAGGATGACAACGGAAAGGAAACGGTGTGTGGGGTTAAGGGTCGCTTCCTGTGGCCTCTGGTGGGTGTCACACCTCTCTTGGTCCCCCCACTCTGCTGCTGCTTAGCTGGGCGGGTAGTACCCCTGGGTGTAGTTCCAGGTGTTCTGGTAGCCGTAGCTCCCGTACTGAGGTTGCTGCAACGAGAACACAAGTCTTGAGTAAACGGCATCTATGAGTTGCTGAAATACCCCCCACATCTTGTTAGATCAAATGCAAAGAAGAACCACCACACACACCTCCGCTCTTCGATTCACTAACCCCTCCATGGCTAGTTTTTAAAGGCTTAAGAGTTGCTTAAAGAGCCCCTATTTTACCACCAGGTGTGAGTGTGGTTGGCCATTACAAGTTGTTTCAAAATTGTCATGTGACTAAAATTGTCATTGTGACACAGTGACATCACAAGTGGGAGTGTCCACCCAGATGTATGATGGATAGACAAGCTGGTGGTACGGTCCACTGGGTAGGCTGGTAGACTGATCTGGTCAGCATACATCTGGGTGGACACTCCCACTTGTGATGTCACTGTCAATACCAATTTTGAAACGGCCTGTATTGACTAATACATAACATACTCACACCTGGTGGTAAAGTAGGGGCTCTTTAATGGTCTTCTTTACGCACCTGGTACCAGCTGCTGTATGCCCCGTAGCTCCCCTGGGCGCTGGCGTCGCCGCCCATCACAGGGGGAGGGGGCGTGGTTATGGGGACGTGTGGCATGGTGGGCGGGACTTGTTGCACGCCAGCGATAGCAGAGCCGTCGTCCGCTTTGCTCAGCTTCTCCGGCTCCTCGTCCCTGTCGACCAATCAGGGGGATCCCATTAGATGATTGGCACATAACATACAAAATGAACTGCTGAAACCCATGAGGTGGTCACACCTCCACATCCACTCTGTATATGGCATCTATGGTTATGGTCGAGAAGTGGACTTAATTCTTAGAGGGAAAGGTGTGGCAAGCAAATTATTTCTCCACTGCTCGAATTCAAACTAAAAGTCAGATCAGATGTGCACCAGACTTTGCTAACGTCGTTAACAAAGACATGTTGAACGTGTGGGAAGAAAGAAACAAACATGGCGCCTGGAGCCATGCTTCATAGAGTATGCCCACTGCTCCTCTCTCACCCATTCTCAGCACTCCTCTTCTTGGGGTTCAGTTCCTTCAGAAGCTCCTGGTGCTCCTGGTAGATGGTCAGCACACTGGGGAGGGCAAGGTAGAAGAGCCTCTTAGTCCACAGATCAAATACATACAGATCTACGTGTGCATTTCTTATTTTTTGCTTGAATAAAGAGCTTCATATTAATCTAACCACACAGACAGCAGCCAACACAGGATATTATAGTTTTATCACCTGCTATAGACTACCATGGTCTCATGAGGAATCAAATTCTGTTCCCAAATGATACAATTATTTCATACTTTAAATATGTAAAACCAGTAAAATGGTTGCAATTTTAATTTGTCAGAAATGTGAAACCACAGGAGGTGACATCACTTGGCACCCAATTCGAGCCAATCAAAAGGCGCGATTCATGCAAAACACGCGATCCGCCAGCTCAGAGCTGGCGTCCCCGCCCTCGCGTCGGCTCTCTGACCTCTGGATGGAGGTGCCGTAGTCCTCGGCGTACTGCATGCCCCTCTGAGAGAAGGACATCTTGGTGCGCGGCGAGAGCGGCGCCGCCAGAGCCCTGCTCACGCACTGCTGCACGGCCTGGGCTGAGCCGCGGGGGTCCCCCGACGCCTCCAGCTCCAGCAGGTTCATGTACAGCTTGCCGTTGTCCTGGGGTGTGGAGGTAGGGCGTGGGGTGGGAATGAGAGAATGCGAGAATGAGTCCCGTTGGTCATGAGGCATCAAGCGGTAAGCTTCTAATTCATGCACTGGAGAAGCTGCTACTTCAAAACAAAGACGTAATTACTTCAGGACATCAAAAATCTTTTCAATACAATTCAATGTGGTGTATAGTCAATGTGCAGATGGGCCAATCCCCAGGAGTCCTCTTGTGTGACTCAACTGGCTCCAAGCAACGTAGCCAACTGTGTGCAACATTTTAAAGCTGCATTACACATGACAGAAAGAGCAGTGCTGAAACCTTCACAACGATATACTACCATGCATATAGACGTGCGTCTATATGTGCGTCGGGCGAGGCTAGCCTGCTCCTTACACAACATGACACTTCACACGACCCAAAAGGCCCGTAGAAAGCTGTGAGCGACCCCAGGACCTCGGGCTAACAGGGTGGAGGTGGGGATCCGGGGGTCTTCGTGAGCCTTACCGGGCTGAGCTCCAGGGCGTCGTGCAGCACCGTGCGGGCCTTGCTGGGACTGCGGCCCAGCTTCAGCAGCAGACGCGCCAGCTTGACTGAGTAGAAGGCGTGCAGCGCCGGCTTCTCCCGGGACTCGGCCACTGCGTCCCGCAGCAGGGCCTCCGATTGGTCCAGCTGGCCCGCCCGTCTCTCCAGGCCCACCCTGCGCAGCCGGACGGCGGCCAATCCCGGTAGGGTGGTCTCCAGGGCCTCCAGCACACGGCGTGCCTCGGTCAGGTCACCTGGGGGGGTATCTTGGTATCTTAGAATATAATTCATCTTTTTGCAAACTAATCCTGTTGCATCTATAAAGAATATTAAAAGGAATATCAAATATCAAAGTTGCACCATTGAGCTACAGAACAGGACAGTTGAGGGGCGTTTCCCTTCAATTTGGAAGGTTAAAGAAAGCTCTGGGTTCCTATGGGGTGGTCTCGTCTTCCCCCTCACCTTGCCTCTCCTCGAAGGTGGCCCAGTGCATGTGGATGGTGTGCTTGTGGGTCAGGTGGACCAGGCAGGCGCGGCGGTACACGGCCCGGGCTTCCTCCACACTCTGGGACTCCAGGTACTGGATGTACTGCAGGTAAAGAATAAGATGAGCACTCACAACACACATCCACCAGACGCCTCAGCCCGACAGGACATTCCCCTGTGCTGCTCACTCCAGCATTTTGAGACCGTGAGCAAGACAGATGGAACCAGATACAGATGTTGCGCGACAGCTATGAACATAATTTAACGGATTAATTGTTGGAAAAATGTTGAGACATGCCAGATGCTTTGATAAAGGCATCTCTTGTAAAAGAGAGGTTTAATCTCAATGTAGTCTCACAAATTACATCCATATCTAAAGTCTGATGGAAGACAAGCTCATATCTGGGTAAAGGGGGGGTTTCACTTTCGCTTAATAAGAGTTTATTTCACTCAATACACTTGAGTGGGGTTTTACAACGTACCGATGAGGGTATTTACATATCTACCCTGCTACGGAAAAATTAACGAAAAACAACGACTAACTGTTATGTTGTCAACATTAACGCGTCCTAAAAGTGTTTGTTTTTCCTTTCGTTTGATGCCGTCTTGTTATTGTCGAAATCAGCTAAATATTCAGCCATGACTTGAAATGTTTTAGATATCACTAAGCTGCGCTGTCTGTAGTCCAACACAACAAACTGTCGCAGCACTCCTCTCTCCAACTCAGGTGTGGATGCGACGCGTCCACATGTGGAGCCACATGTGGAGCCACATGTGGCTCACATGTGGCTCCACGGTGCTGCTCGCTGCCGCGGTGTGAGCACTTTCACATTCTTTTGCAAGCAGTTGCAAGTTGCTAGATGGGGCGAAACAGGCTCATGAACTACACCACCACCCAGCTTCTACTGGAATGTGTGAAGTGTGATATTGGCGGTTATTTCCATGGTCAGTCGGCAAACCCATCATGCTACACTATGCGTGAAAGCAATCTATTGTATTAGAAATTTTTTAAATGGTGCTACTAAATGAAAATTCACACTTTGCACAAGGGAATATTTACCCGCATATGCGAGCGAAATGGTCGCCCTGTCGAGCCCTGCTTGTATACACTCCTTACCCGGGTCCAGAACTCCTCGTAGAGTGCGCAGGCGATCAGGCAACGCTCAAACAGGATGCGAACCCTGTGGTCGTCGGTGGTGACTGCGCTGCTGCTCTCCACCGTCTCCTGAGCTGACGCTGTGACCTCTGACACGTCCTCCTGGACTTCCTGGACTTCCTGGACTTCTTGGCCTTCCTGGCCTTCTTGGCCTTCCTGGCCTTCTTGGCCTTCCTGGCTGGGCTCTGGAGGTCAAAACGGTGTCATAATGATGCATATTTAAAAACACACACACAGAAGAAGAACAATAATGCAAGTTATTAACCGTCAACTAAGCTCTGCCTTTACTTTTTTCATTAATTCTTGAATTTGTCAAACAAAACCCAAAAATACTATTTTCATAGACTTTCTGGACAGATGTGCAATGGTCAGAAAAAGCATTGTTGTACAAATAAAGGCCATCTTGCTGATGTTCCCTGCAGCCCTATTGCCACCTACATGTTTCATTCAATAACATAATTAAAGGTGCTATTGATAACATTGATAACATTGAGCTACTAGATGTCGCACTCCCCCTCCCCCTGCCAGTTTGTTGCACAACCTGCATATTGCATGGTGGAGTGGAGTGAGACTCAGACAGACTCAGTCATGTCAAGTGAGAACTCTTTGGTGGTGTGTGTGATGACTTCATTTTGCAACATAGCTAGAGATACAGATTTAGGTTACTTTGTGCGGTGGTGTTTCAAGTCTCTGTTTTGTTCCACACTAACTGGTAACTACCAAGACTGTTGATCGCTGACGACACACAGATACCACGCATCGTCATGCTATTGGCTCACAAGCCTTGGAAGCGGGAACCAAACGTCAGACATCTTACACAGAGATAAACAAAACATTCATTTTGGACCCGTCAACATTTTTCAAATTATGAATACACAATCACATTCGATGCTTGTATTCCGCACCTTTTTAAAAGCTCTGTGGATGTTTTTTTAAATGTATTTATTATTATTCGTCAAGATGAACATTTTATCAACAGCACCTTTAAGTCTTGTCCTCACCTTGACTGGGGTCCTTGGTGTCTGTGCTGAGCTGGGCCACCTCCCAGTCCAGGTAGGTGTGCCAGGCCCGCAGCTGCACGCGGTCCAGGGGCTTGACGTGGAAGTAAGGCCGCTTGATCTACACCAGTTACCGGTTCGTAAAGAGAGGAGCAGAAGACAGAAGAAAACAGTTGGACTTTGGAAAACAAGCATCACATGTGTATCTGTTCATGTACGACACATGTATGATGCTCTCTGTGTCTCTGGGGCCGCAGCTCGGCACAGATGTAAAATCTTACCCCAACTCCGGCATTTGACGGAGTTAATGAGTTGGGGTAAGATGGTGGGTAAGACGATGCCGGACAAAAGTAGCGGGGAGATCTGGGTGCCGGCAACATGGAGGAAACGTAAACATTGTTCATTTGCATACACTACCCACGTTGAAATGATACAAAGCTGGTTGAAAATCGGTGAAGTTCCTCGTTCAGGATTTAGTTTGTGTTTGCATGGAACACTGAGGCAGAAACACACAACCTGTCATAGTCTGTACGTTCTGCACAGAGAGACGAGGGAACGATGCCCTCACAAGCCCTTGACGGCAGACAGAAGGCGTGCACTCACAGCATCCTCATAGTGCCACCTCTTGCGGACCTCCCCTTCGTTGTGCTGGTAGACCAGGTCCCTGCGGGAGATCACCTGCTCCCTGATCTTCTGCATCAGCTCCTCCTGCAAGTACATTCATAAATACATACCGCTAACAAACACAATCCCCAATACATCAGTCGTCTTCACTCCGTTCACCAAAGGGTTCTGTTCATATTTTGTTTTTTTCATTTTGCAAAACATTGATGGATAAAGTGTATATTAATGGATTTCTGGCTAAATGTAATGTTTAACATTTTGATTCAACATCTTGTTGAGGAGTACACGAATGTGAGCGTGGGAGTGAGAGTGAGGGGCCCCTCACCGAGTCATGGCCCTCAGGCGTGGCAGGCTCCTCCTCCCCCGGTGGCCGCTCCTCCTCGTCCTCCTGGGCCTGCTCGGCGCGCTCCGCCTTCTGGCTCTGTCGGCACTCCGCCCGCAGCTCCTCGTACTCCTCCGAAGACAGCACCTCCTTGGGCTCGTGGCTGTTGAGGTGCGCCTTCAACCTGGCAGGACGGGGTTGGAAAAGAAAGAAAGAAAGAAAGAAAGAAAAGAAAGACAGAGAAAGAGAGAGAGAGAGAGAGAGAGAGAGAGAGAGAGAGAGAGAGACATGGCATTAGGGACAGGGTGCTTAACTGAGTGTGAGGGGGTGAGTGGAAGGGTGAACTGACTATTAGCTTTACACAGAGGTAACTTTTTTGGACTATACAACTTTGGATGATAGAGAGGTTTCATAATAAACAGATGTCAAATAATGCCAAGTGATTTAATTAGCCTTTTTTTGGGATATTCCAATAAATCCAGCCAATCAAAAGACAATAGTAGACATACAGGTGACTCCATTGAGCCACACTGTATGTGTTCATGCATGCGTGTACAGGCACAGCTGTATCAAATATGCAATCTATGTAACATAGTGCACGTTGTGTATGTGTATTGCCACTAGTACATGTCTGTGCACGCGTCTGCGCGCGTGTTCTCCTACTTGTCGTAGTGGCTGCTGTAGAGCTGTGTGGGGACGCGCAGCACGCGGTCCAGCACAGCCCCAGCCGCCCTCATGTTGCCCTGTTCTTTCTCCCACTCCACGTACAGGTCCCACAGCCGGTCCGAGTGGAAGTCCACGCCCGCCGCAGCCACAGCCCCCTCAAACACACTGCAGGAGTTACCAAAACATGAATAAGTTTTCTTTTTATAGTGTATTTGGGTGCGTCTGTACACAGTGGGCAATTTATTGGTCACGCGATTCATTAGGTTTTAAACCGTGAATTTCCTTTTATTTGACACATGATATATATAATGTGAGGAACTTCGCACATCCACGCAGCACATGCATTCATACGTTTCTTTGAATGTTATGGTAAAAAAAACAAAAAAACAGTTGTCCATGGGGCTGTGTTCAGATATCCTAAATTGAGTTGAAATGAAAACCATAAAACCAGCATGTTATATGTATACTAATAGTGATGCTGGGGCTAGTACCTGCGGATGCGGTCGGGGGAGTCGGGCAGGTTCATGTCCAGAGTTCCCAGCAGCAGGTTGATGTAGTGGATCCACAGGTCCACGCTGAGTGGGATGGCCCGGAGGCCCTGCACACAAACCTGAAACACACACACACACACATACACACACATATGAACACTGAGCTCATACCACATGGACATTTTCACACAGAAGTACTAACATTTTAACACAAGCTTCACAGTATGTCCTTGCTTGGTTGCACTTGTGAAACGACTTGTTGTGCTGCTGGTGATGTGCTGTGTGTCTTGGGCAGGCTTGGTTGGTTTGTTTAAGTGTTTTAGTCTGTAATGCTCCGATGTGTTTCCTTTGACATAATAATAATAATAATAATAATAATAATAATAATAATAATAATAATAACAACAATAATAATAATAATAATAATAGACATAATCTGTTGGTGCTTTCTCAGCCAAGCGTCAATGGTTTTTGCAGCCGGCCCATGCTTGTAACAGACTATTGAATGCTGATCCTCAGGACCCAGCCCCAATGGTCCATTTGCTCATATATGCACAGGTTATAAAAACATCTGCAGAACTGCACAGCTTGATTCTTTAGCCTTACAGTAAAGTGTGGCAATGTTATGCTAACAAACAGGCAAAGGAATCATCCCAAATTAAATCTTTGAGCTGTTTTAGGATTCATCTTAATGAAAAGGCTTTGACAGTGACTCACTGATACACTCATCGTGACACATTGCAGCCTCAGTCAGCAACCCTAACTGCTTTTAGTCAGGTCCTTTCAGTTAGGTAGGTGGTATGAAAAAACATTAAGCATAAATGGCATATTACTGCATTAAAGACTATTTCATTTTATACAAATATATACATTTGTAAATAGTGTTTACCGCCTGTGCCTTGTCGTTGTACCCGCTGCGTCTCTCCAGGTCAGCGTACTTCTTCCAGTAGCCGTAGCATAGGGGGTAGCAGGCCAGGAAGGCCACCAGCGCCCTGCGCGATGCAGTCATGTGACTCTGCGCACATTGGGGAGGGAATTCACATTTACTTTGTATCCTTATACATGTATATTGTTAGCTGTTACTGTATTTATCGTGTGCTTTTTTATTTCATCATGTAAAGCACTTACGTTTAAAAAAAGTTTTGTTTAATATTATCATTTTTATTATTCAGACATACAGACAGACAGGGGACTGTGGAAACAAGAGACAAGCCAACACACCTCTTGTTCACAGTACTGCAGCAGGTCGGTCCAGCTGGTGAAGTCATTGGGATTGTCGTTGGCAGCCTTCCACAAACGCTCAAAGTCGGCTGGCAGCTCCCCTTCCTCATCCTCCGGCATGGAGGGCATGGAGAAGGTCGGGGTGTCAGGGACAGGGGTGGGGACGGGGGCAGCATCTGGGGCCACGGCTCCGGTACCGTTCTCCTCCAACATCTCTTCTGGAACCTCTGATGGGGGAGGCACTGGAGCCTCTGTGGCCTCCATGGCTATCATGTGAAAGAACCAGTAGGTTTGGAAAAGTATACGTTAAACACGATATGCTTGCCTGGCCAAGAGTGACACAAAATAACAAATGGTCATCCATTCAAATTAACATTTATAATAATATATAATATGCATCATGTATAATTTAAAGAAAATACATTTACAATTCTACCTCAAACTACATCCATCTGGAAGAAAATGATGCATACGCAAAAACATGTATACGCTAAAAACGACATTATTATTGCAGTATACACAGTACTGTTAAGGCCTGTATAAGAAATGCAGGGAGATCTAAATCTAAATCGTGAAGTCTAATTGGAAAAGATAAAAAGGGATTTTAAAGAAGAAACCCATCAACATATAACTCAAAAACTTGTTCATGCTCCATGTTGTCATTATGAGTTTTCTTTTTTTTTTAATTTCTGAAGTAAATCCCTTCTGCATAGTATCTGAATGCTTTCCTTAACCTCCCGGTGTCATGTTATTTACATACATGAAAACTGTAAACATACATGTAAATATTTCGAGCGCATTTCACTTTAGTGCAGAGCTCCGTGTGTATGTATGAAGTAGCCTAGCCTAGCATGGCATATAAACCAGGAGCAGGAGGGGTACATGTGCACATCTCTCGGGGCGCAGAGCGCTACATACACGGCGGAGGACGTCTGAAGGACAACAGATAAAGGACGAACAGTAAAACATGAACATATTTAACACAACCTGAAGGATCTTCAAGCTCCCCGTTGCCACTCAGGTCTTCCAAACCTTCCGCCGCCATGACCAAAAACGTAATGACGTCATTGGAGCGCGACAAAACAAAAAAAAAAAAACCTGGTAGGAGAAAGTAGACCTGAGAGATGCGCTCAGGACTGTGGTGACGTATTCTACACTGTCATAAGTATAAATATAATTTTCCATATATATTTTTCTATAGTTTTCTTATGTTCTACATACTATTTTTGTATGACAAAAAACACTATGTAACTTTAACTGCAGCCCATTCTTTGACCATCACCAAATGTACCATTCTATACATTACGTATAATTTAAGGTTATTTAAAAAAGGTTAAGGTGCTTCCCATCCACAGGCCAAAGATCCAGGGGTTTATTGAGCCATTGGTGGATGGGATTTATATTGTTTAGACACACAATATGTCACAGAAGTGGAAGACACACAGAAGTGAGGGCTGTCATGAAAAGGTGACATGGTGCAGGTTTGGTGCCACAGACCTCCTGCCTCTTGAGGTGGGGGGTCTTGGACCAATGAAAGCCATCCCCAGAACACTCTAAATAAACTAAAAACATGATACTATGCAGAAGAAATATGATATGGTGTTGGGGTTAGGGACAGTTTCATAATAAAGGCGCACATTCGAGTCAGTTTTAAGTACAGCTGCCCATCTGATCACCAAAATGATGAGCCACAGTGAGTGTTGTAAGATGTACAAGTTGACAACTGTCCATGATCCAACAAAAAGACCCCATATATAACTAGGCAATTACATTAACAGCACAGGTTTATTTCTGCTATTAAAACATGATAGTGATAGAAGCAATACAAGTCTAACCTTGTATTAAGTAGTTCTTGACCTTCGGATAGAGTCCTTTCTGATTTGATTTGATTTCTTTATTACTTTATAGATCTTCCAGTCTACTTTTTCCAGTGTGCAGCAATTGATTGAAATCAACGTCATCTTGACGCGGGTTACATTCTGGATAAGAAAAAGACACAAGCACATTGTAAATTTTGGCTGCGTCGTTTTGCCTTTGTCATATATTGTAATTGTAATGTGGATCATGAATACACCTTACCTGTGTTCGGTGCTCTCCACCTGTAGACGGGTCCGTGGATATAACCTGTAAGACACATGAACAAGTGGTTGAGTAAAGTGTGAAGGTCACAGTTAAGGTCTGGTTAAACTGCTTATTGAGAATATAATTGTTAAGCCGGGAGATGTGATATATTGTAATTGTAATTTTGACCTTGAATACCCACCATACCTGTGTGTAGATTGGTCCTTAGATATAACCAGCAAGACACATGAAGAATTTGGTTGAGTAAAGTGTGAAGGTCACATTAACCTGTGTCTCTGTGAGTTAATGTAAAAGTGCACACTAATGCAGATTCAAGACACTGGTCCTGGCCTACAAGGCGGTCGTCGGAACGGCACCGACCTACCTCCAAACACTGGTCAGACCCCACATACCAGCCCGATCACTCCGCTCAACAACCTCAGCGGGACGACTGGTACCACCATCACTCCGAACTGGCAAACATCGCTCTGCCAAGTCCCAACTCTTCTCCGTTCTGGCACCACAGTGGTGGAATGAGCTACCCGCCGTCGTCAGGACGGCAGAGACGCTCGCCACCTTCCGCAAGAGACTCAAGACACATTTGTTCAGAGTTCACCTAGACTCTGCATAACTTTGCACTTTGTATTGTATTTGTATTTTGACATTTGTACTTATTGCACTTTTTTGCACTTGT
>OMNR01036426.1:2974-21664 GCA_900303205.1 Mora moro
GCGAAGGGCCACTGCCATCTCCCATCCACCCCACTGGTCCGGGTGGGAGATATGTTGGATGGAGGTGTTCCCAGTCCTTGATTTACTATGAGGAGTTTTTTCCTTTTTAAAAAAAACAAAACAAAATAATTCCAGCAAACGAATTCACCAACTGACTTTCAAAGATCTCAAACGAATAGTGTACAGCGTGACAAATTCCGTGTTCAATGACAATAATGTATTTTTTACCGAAAGGCATTGTATGGGTTATGTTTTTTGCGACAATCATGTCCAACCCCAGTCTTTATTGTACTTTACAAAAAAAAAAAAAAAAAACACTTTCGAAATTTCAAGATGCCTTTGTTTTGCAAATTGGAAATGAATGTCATCCGTGTTTGAAATGTCTCTATTGCATTTTACATTGCACTCCTTCAGAAGTACAGCACGTCCTCTGTTAGTCCAACAGTGGAACCGTATGAAGTGGCTACAATTCAAGCAATGTAATTGTCGTAAAAAGATTTAGGGCCTAAGACGACTTTGTAAAATGGCAGAACTTAATGGTGTAATATTTCAGAAATATATTTTAGGGTTTGGTTCGTCTGTTTCTGTGTATGTGTGTATGTTTTCGAGTAAATATTATGATTTATAGAATTCATTCTACCAGTCATCATGACCTGTGTTGACCAAAGAGGAGCCAAGAAGTTTTGAGGACGGTCAAATGTGTATATTTTATTTTATAGCCATCGTCATCTATATTGCTATTTATCCATTAAAGATCATCATCGTCGTCATCGGTTCCAACAGTTCAATGGAGGTCAGGACGTGGAAGGAACGACTCGAGTCCTTGTTCTGTCGTCAGTCTGTCAGATTGATCTGCTTGCTCTTGTGTTGAAAACATGGCGTTTCTCTTGGGAAGTCTGCTTCTTCACCCCCCCCCCCCTTCAACCAACCACGTACTGTCATTTCTAGCTGCACATGCGCACACATGCACACGTGCAGTCTCGTATTTAACTCGCAAACAAAATTGCCGATGCAAATCCTAATCGGCCCTCGTCTGTTTTTTGGAGATGGCTAATGGTGTATATTCAGCTTGAACATTTTAAATGGTACCAAAAGTTTTATGAGAAATGGTTTGTCCAATAAAAATTATGAATGGCCCTTTTTTTTAAATGATCAACAGTCTGATTGATGGAATGGATTTGATTGTGTTGCTTATTAAAATGAGATGTTTTTTCAACGGGAGTTATTTGTAATGTTTTCATTGGTGTGTGTATGTGTATATATATGTATGTGTGTGTGTATATATATATATATATATATATGTATGTGTGTGTGTGTGTGTGTGTGTATATATATATAATTTTACCTTCTTCATGTAATAGGGCATACCAAGACAAGGGGCCTCCAACAAATGTGGGGTGTTTGTGCTCATCATAATTTGATGAATATATAGACCCTTTCTTTACAGTTGTGCTATTGGAATTCCCACTAGAACTTAGAGTGTATTTGTTTTTAGTCTTGAGCAGTATGCCCTCTACTTTGTGATGGAGTCAGCTTTTGATTTAAATGAGGTAGGCCACAGAGACACCCTTTTTCTTATAATGTATCTTTTTTGCACAGTTGGACATGGAGCATTTAAGGAGATGGTGGTGCATGCTACTCATTGAGAACTTCCCCGTGTTGTAAGTATTCTTACCATTACAAATGTTGTGCATGTGCATTTTAATGTCTTATTATGGCACAAATGAAATTACCAACTTGTTGTCACTGGCAGATTGGAATGCAACAGATCAACTAAAAGACAGAGAGAGGGAAGACTGTCCCAGGGTAAATTATCATGGATAGTGTTTTCCTACAAAAAAATGTTTTATACATCCTGGGACACCCAAAGCATCCATATTGCACTTTCTAAAGCAAATCCATGCTGAATGGGATAAATATTAAGGTACCCCTCATGCATAGAAGCTCCATGACTATTACATGCATTTTATATTGCAGGATGAGCCATCCAAAAGAAGTAAAGTCGTGGAGGAGATGGCACTCAGCAGCGACTTAGGATGGTGTAAAATGCAATTTCACAAACTACTTAAAATCTCCACAGATGCACTCCACAGCCATACAGTTTGTTGCATTCACCTCTTACACCAATCAGGAGACAATGTGGCACGATGCAAGTTCAATTGCTTTACCATGCAGTAGTAATTCCTTTTCTCTGGTGTCTTCCAGAATGAGGGCCCACTGGCAGAGAGGACGGCCGCAGAAGAAAAGGTCTTCTCAGCTCTGAAGAAGAGGACGGGGTATATAATATGCAATCTGTTGTACCGCACCTGAAATGTTCAGCACTTCCTTTCCTGTTCATCTGCAGCTGTTTATCTGGTAGAAAATGTCTAGAAAAATGTATTTTGTACCACTGACAAGTCTAAATTTAGATGTGTTGCATGTGCAAAGTTTGCGTGTGTTATAATTACGCATTCAAAGCCTCTTGCAAATCAGCAGCACTATACAAATTATACGATATTCCTCCATGAAAATGGACAGCATAGTAGCACTGCATGAGTTATTTATTTTCTTCCCGTAGGAGAAGCATTCCTTTCTAAGTAGTGCTGTGGCGGCATCTCGGTGGTGCTGTACAAAGAACCTGGGAGATAACGTCTTCCTACCTCCAAATCTTTCCATGGCAACACTGGACAGAGAAGCAGCTGTCCGTAACCTCTGTGAAGCCAGCGACATGATGGACCGAGATGGCTGGGAAAATATGATTTAAGTCTGACGGGCGGAGATTGCGAATTCCCGGGTTGGCGCAGCGGTAGGTGGTGAGCATAATGAGGAGACATGTATATATACTCACCTGTGTCTGCTCTCCCCCACAGTGAGACTGGATCCTAGCCCGACACAGAGAGAGAGACGTTCGTTCCGAGTTCCCTCAGTGTATCACAGTGTTTGTTTATATTGTAACCAGCGTTGTTGTACAGTGGAGCGGCTGTGGAATAATAAAAATAATCTTACGCCCGCCAGTGTGTTCTTGTGTCCTTTGTTCCTGAACATGGCATGGAGTACCGTCACAAAGTTGTTTTAAATATAAGTTTCCATTATATTTAGTTGAGTACAGATTTGTATTTGTACTTCGTCCCCCCCTGCCCATCGGATGTCCAACAGAGGTGATCCCCGGTCAGGTTCCAGCGGTTAACACCGCTAGACCCACGGTGACTTGGACCGCGAATGTGCCTTTCGTGTCCAGCTTTAGATGGCTTTATTACGTGATGTGAATATTTGTTTAATATCCAAATTTTTTTTTATATTCACATCGGTTCTCGTTTGATGTTATGGTTGGATTTAGCCTATGGATTTATCGTGCCTGTCACTTCAACTTGCTTCCATAACCCGGTTACTGCAATGGTGTGTAAAACTGGAAACTATTTTTTTTTTATAAGTAATCGATTGAACTGGCGAATCTGAGTTTACTTGGAAAATTAAAGTCGGGTACAGCCCTACCTATGATAGTGTGTAAAGAATGGGAAATCTAACACAAATCATATCTACATAGAAATGTGTATTTGGATCCAAAAATATGTGCACTGCAATGTGCACAATCGTTTTCCACAAACACGGCAGGCCAGACAATCAAAGGCACATGTACAAGAGAGAATAGAATAAATCATGATGATGAATTAAAGGCTCAACTCTTATGCAACCGACAGAGCCAAATTCAGTTGCGTGGAACATGCATGTAACAAAACAATGTGACAAAACACCTTACATGGTGAGATGGTTCTGGTAATGAATGTAGATTTTTAAATCTTTTATTCTCTACCTCTTCATGACATACTGTATGTCTCACTGTTGTTTATGTTGCACACCCTGCAGCAGTTGTGTACATACATTACACACATTTGCACAGTTCATGTATTCATTTCTTCAATATCCATAGATCAGTGAGTGGTGTTCATTATTGATTTGTCATGCATCCTAGGTAATGCTATTCTAGAATTGTGTCCCACAAAAACCAACAAAGACAAAACAGGAAGTAGGAACATTAAAGTCAGGCCTGACCCATCTGTTGGTGTTTTTATACAACAGCTTTTTTATACAACAGCACCTTTACATAAACTTGCTTTACTGAGACAGGTTTAAGACTGGTTGCTCATGCCAAGAACAAATATCCTGCAGTACATCTGCACTATGTCAAATGACTATGGTCCCATTTCCATACACACCTTTTATCTTAGGCTCCCTTTAACACACCTTTTATGAGGTTTTTGTATTTTTATATTCTGTTAGGAATCTAGTCAACCACAGCTGAATTGCCTCAATGCATTTTTCTGTCTGGACCCACAAAACATGAACTCAAGTCAACATAAACAAAGTTTATGTGACATTATTTACTAAATATGCTTAACAAATTATGGGTGCTTTCACAACTGCTGTTTGGTCTGTTTTAATCAAACCCTGGAGTGTTTCCCCTGATAGTACGGTTTGTTTGGGGTGGTGTGAACACTCATTCGGGTGTGAATGTCTGAATGTATACTTTCACCGCAAACTGGAAATATATAAACATATTCAACCAGGTAGGTCTATACCTGAACTTTTCCTAGATTAAAATGAGTCGCGGTCAGGCGTGGTGCAATCAGGAGGTGAAAGCATCAGGTAAGTCGGTCAAGAGTTGGGGGGCACTGAGAGAGACAGACAGCAAACTTGAACGCCAACACGCTGTATGTCAAAGCAGCATAGTACCCTATTCAGCGATGGACAGTTCACACGCGGAATGCAGGTTTATTCCTCATCAGAAGACGATCTATTGTTTACTGAGCCAGAGCCACGCTATACGTGTAGCAATAGAACAAGGCACTTGAACACAGACACACTGATGCAGTGAGGACCCAAGTGCAAATGAGAAGCAGGACACTGAGGAAACGTCTCAGGAGATGTATGTATAAACCAAAAAAAAACACTACAGCCAACAAGGCTGTCCAAGTCACTCGGCGACCGTCAAACTAAGGCACACAGTCCTGACACACACACACACACACACACACACATAATAACTGAATTCATTGAAGATCAATGTCAATGGTTAACCGTTGATTGGTTAACCACCGAGAATATCTTTGACCGGTTACGCTTGTCGGTCTGTAGGTTAATTTGCACACACACACACACACACACACACACTCCGCTAAGTGGAAGTGACCCAAAGTGCCGGGAAGGACTAACACAATCAGGCACATGAGGAGGGCGAGACTGACAGTGAGGTAGAATGGTGTTTGAGGGAAATCTCCCATCCCTTGAAAATAATGTCCTTCACCGGTGAAAAGAACACGAGAGAAGATTCCTGAGGCTTGCTATCACAGCAAGGCGCTATCTGGCCATCCCCGGGGACATCGGTGCCCTTCGAGGGGGTGTTCTCCACTGCAGGCCTCAAGGTCAACAGACTATGAACCAGAATCACCCCAGAGCATGTGGATATGTTGATTTTTGCTAGATTGAAATCTAATGGAAATGTTGCTTTGTTAAGTTGTAGCCCACTTCATTCAAAGCTCTCTTAAAAATCCATTCCTTGTCCACATTAAATTGGATAATTCAAAAGTGTTTTTTTGTTAAATGCTGCAAAAGTAATGTGTCAATTGAAATGACAAAGGAAATGTTTATTTAATGACATTTATTTTATCAGGTGGAATCATTAACAACCCATTCTCTTTCGCAACGATGACCTGAAATGCGACAATACACTTTTACAACACAAAACATAAACATTTCTGCACCTCTAAATGGATAGTGCTTCAAAATGTCACATCAAAGCTCATTGAGTCAATGGAGTGCCTGACTAAAAGGAAAGCGCTTCTTGTATTTCACTTCATTTAGCGTTTTTTTTCTTAGAAAATAACCGTTAGTAGCCGTGGGTAGTAGGGTGTCGGGTTATCAAAGGTAGAATTAACCGAAACTGATATCCCTGGTGTGGACAGGGCACAAACGACTGTCAAAAAAAACACACAGAAGCATCATGCAGCATCAAATGAAAGCAGAATCTGTGTCAATATTTGACAATCAGCTTTTTGCGTATTGTAAGTAGGGCTGGGCGATATGGGCAAAATCTTCTATCCTGATATAGGTAATTTAATGTCTTGATAACGATATATATCACAATATAGCATGTTTTCTGGTAATTCAATAAAAAAATAGTCTATATAAAATAACCACATGGTAAAGCCTATTTTTGTATACTCCTGTGTAAATTAATACTTGACAATAAGAAAAGTACTCAGTATTTTCTCATTTTATTAAGAACTTTAGTGCAAAAAAATATATAAATACCTACAATGTAAAATGTAAAATATAAAAGGTAAACATAAAACAGTTGCAAGTATAGCAGCAATTAGGGCTGGGCGATATGGACTAAATTAAATATCAATATTTTTGACCAGATACCTCGATATTAATCATCAGTAATGTGGATATAATGACTAAGTGGGTAAAGGCAAATAATAGAACAGCTAGAACAGTCTGGTGAGTTCAGAAAACACTTTACTGTAATACAGTCTTTAAAACAAGGAGAAGACAACACCATGCCATATCACGCTATCCAAAATCTAAGACCATATCTAGTCTCACATCACAATATCGAGCCGTAGTTGTAAGCATTTGATCTGTAACAAAATAGGCCGACGCAACGTTTAATATTTGATTTCACTGGATAAGGCATTGGAAGAGCCATTTAAAGTACGACAATTAGCAAATCATATGAACAAAACCAGATGCAAATGTAACTTTCCATCGTCCATTTGTATAAATAGCCACATACAGATAAAAAGATTTTTTATTATTTCTTGAAATATATAATTCTACTTCTTCAACCACAGCATTCGTCAACGTTATACATAACACACAAAGCCAATATCCCTACACCTTTATTGAACAAATTGTTGCTTTTATCAAATGTTACATAAAAATTGGCTAATTCATTAATCTATAGTCAATAGTATGATCAACAGTATCACTATTGTTGGATTATGCATTTTCCGAAAAAATACACAATATAAAATAGATATAAAAGATAAAGAAATTACACCTAACATTTAGCAAATGCACCACTTGCTGTGGATATCATTAGAATGGGCCAAATATATAATATACTCTACCAGACTACCATACCACCAACTACCAACATCTCCCACCCAAGCAAGAAAACATTTTATCTCAATAGGACATATGTCAACCTTAATATGCTTCCCCCTCTCCCATTGTACACAATAATATAAAAACAATACCGCATACATTAAAACCCACATTGTAGAACTATCGATGGGCATCTTCATCTTCTTTCCGAGCCCACATAAACAGACACGATGAAATCACAAATTGCATTTCACTCTCTGGATTCCTGCCATTTCACCGAGTGTCGGGTTAAAAGATGCATAATATTCCCAGCACTCAGCGCTCCGTAGCTGGAGGATAGCTGGAGGATACTCTGTATGCTTTCAGTCAGGCTGTTGTTACAAAAGCGTTAGCTCCTAGGCCACACATCTCTGCAGGAGTTATGATGACACCCACTACAATCCCTTTACTGTGTGTGTGTGTGTGTGTGTGTGTGTGTGTCCATGCATGTGTGTGCACTGCCCGCCTAGCACCAGCCTGGTTAAATAATTATTTTTTTCATGTTCATTGTGTGTGTGTGTGTGTGTGTGTGTGTGTGTGTGTATGCGCGTGCATGACAGTTAAAAGTAATTTATTGTACATGGTGTTACCTTTTATATCTGGTATGCGTAGCCAGAACATTACAAGAGGTAGAAGTGGCAGCTTTTTTTGCAAATGGATTATCCGCAAATTTCAATAATTTGCTGATTCTCAAGAAAAAACATTTTGGTTTAACACCGACTGTGTTTTTCTCTCTTGTTTTGCAATTCATTTTTTGTGATACAATCGCTTTTTTACAGCATATCAACTGAAACATGGATAGGTCCATCTTGATCTTACATCAGTTGCAGCTTAGCTGTGACCTTTACAACCCTGAAGCACTGTGAGTTACCAAAGGGAAGCTTTAAATGTCATGTTGTCAGAGACATGCCATTATAGAGTACAGGGAAATATCTTCATTACAATTTTCTGGGGACCAAAATAACTCTTTACGTGTCCATTTTGAGCATTTATTTGTAACTATTTACGTGACCATTTTGAGCATTCATTTGTAATTCACCAGGAAGATTAGCTTCATTCCCTATGTAGATTTAAACAGCTCATTCTAAGGTAATAAAAAAAATGATTCTAATTTTCATGGGATTATACACTAATACACTAAACATACTTATATATAATATAATATATATATAATATAATATAATATAAATATAAACATACTCAAGTCCATTCTGCTAGATGCCACTAAATTCTACACACTGTACCTTTAAAGTGATATGCATAGATTAATTGGTTCTATCCGGCACTAAATAGAAGAAGAAATACGTAATTTGATCCACTAAGGCAATTCAAATTTTAATGTCCATGGAAAAAACACCCAAACTACAAAGAAAACCATTTAACCAAAGGTGCTTGGACAGTAGCTCTTTTTTCAAAAAGGTACAACAGCAGCATGAATACATTTCAGAAAACAGACCCTAACTTAAGGTGTTCTTGGAAGTGGGTGTCTTTGACAAGTGTTTGACATTGTAGATCTCATTATGCAAATATGATTGATTGCGGGGGTCATTTACATCACCATGGGGGTGCCTAGGAGCTTGCACTGATACAGTCATGCAAAGTGAATATACATTTTTTTGGAACAGATGAAAGTGATGCTGCTGGCAATTCCAAGCCCACAGTGGGCCGACTCTTCACTGTCAACATCTGTCTTTCTTGGTCCCACCCCATGAAAATATTCTTAAGGACAGCTGTCAACTGCAAAATAAATATGTGGCCCTTGCTCTCATAGGGGTCAATGCAATCAATGGACCCCAGAGGGCTGGCTGTCACATTAGATATAGGGGTGAAAGCCCACTTAGGTGGATGAAGTGAGGTGATGGGAGTCAACCTCAATGTTATTTCCTTCCATTTCAAAGGATGAAATCCACCTACGTGTTTCGTGACAATCGTACAGGTTTTAGAGACAACAGACACATTGGGTTCCATAGGAGCAAGTGCGAGGGGCGTGGTCAAATGTCAAAACCCACATCACACTCGCTGGAGCTAAGGTGCGCCGCCAATAGAAAACAACCACTGTGGAAAAGCATTTTTAGCTGCATGTAGTAGACTTCTTGTATTTTACAGAGAATTCCCCGTCCATAACAACTTTATACATTTTAGTAAAAAAAACCTGAAATGTTCACCAGCACTTCATGAGACCCAAAAGGAACCGTTTTCAACTGAAAAAAAGGTATTTTGGGGGTTACTTACCCTTTAATCAAAAAACAAGCATCCATGGCTGCAGAGTAACCACCCTCCTCAAATAGTAACGCATGACCAAGTCTGGCTGTGTTGTGTGTCAAACAAAGAGCCCACCCCAGTTAGGAGGTGGGCTCTACTGTCCATGGTTGGATAACTTGCAACAACAAGTGCCACAGAACAGTGGAAAATGAAATGTGAGCATGCTGTGGAAAACAGGCGTTCCTGTTGGAGGTGCCTCCGACAGGGCGCCATATGTGCCTGCCGAGATAAAACGGAAGGGATGAGCGCACCCCCTGCAGGAAAATGTTCATCAGACCAAAGTATTGGCTGCTGTGTTTCAACATTATTCCATGATTTTTTGGCAGGGGCAGCTCACTGTCCTGCAGCTCCTCCTGATATCCTCTGAAGAGTTTGGACACTAGTGGTGTGGAAACTGGCTTAAAAAGGAAATGTTTCTACATCCCTGTAAGCAGAGCATATGTCTCCTTGTTCGTATTTGTTGCCACAACACCTGTGGTCCTGAATCTTGCGTTAGGGCCCTGCATGGCTAATATTATTATATTGCCCGTTTAGCTGTATTTATTAGTATCTACATTTATTATGATTATAAAAGGGTTAGTTATTCCTACCTGCTAACTTGCTAACATCACTCACATGAACCAATGGATGTAAATTCATAGTACACAAGTAAGTATGACGGATCCATGTTTGGCTTTTTGGCTCCACGATCAATGTTGACAAAAATCACATTTTGGTTTAATGCATTGAGCCATTGATGCATGGGCATGAGCCCATGTGTCTTGGCGTGAGTGACTGGGACAAGCCTTGTTGAGATGACACGGCTGGCAATAATTACAGCTGGCCCTCGTGCCAGGCCTGTTAACTAAGCATTACTATTATTAAGTTCTGCAATGTTCTGCTCCTTGTGAAGCATAGGCAGCTCCGGCTTCATGTAACCCATTTAAAATTCAATTAGTAGCAATGTCAAGGTCTCATTTAATGCCACGCACATTGTGCTATGAACCTAAATAAGCTGGCATCATGCGAGTTTTTCATGCCCCAATGAAGATTAATAAGAGTGATGAAGGAGCTTGGGTGCACACTCCAAAGGTACTGTTGATGCAGATGAAAGCCAGTGCTTAATCTGTCTTTATGGATACTACACAGTGTGAGCCCATCACCTGGCCATTTCAATTTAGCAATACAATATATGGTTTCACAATCTGCTTTGAGGTTTACACTGTAGGTTTCATTTAAGACTGAGTTAATTGCGTCTTGGTAACAAAACATCCAATTACTATTCGCTGGCGCTCTGCTCCGCTGCTTCTGTGTTTCCCTTGTGTCACCATAACTTGAAAGGAAAATCACAGTGTATTTCTATATACCAGGACTGCCTGATCAGCATTTGTGGACAAGACTAGAAAAGTGAGATGCCAAGCTTCTGATATAATGCAGCATCAACAACCCAGGACGGCAGCTCTAATGACAGCGAGAGCTGGAAAGACAATGTGTGGCCTCAAACAGGAGCGGGACCAAAAGCCCTCTGCACTACACAGTGTCACTTGTGGTTACATGTCCAATACATTAGCATATAGGTCGCCACTTGCCAGGCATTTGGTCTGACTCTTTTTTTAATTAAAGAGTAACTGATTGGGACTTCTATAGGGTACTTCATTAATCATAGTTGACTGAATTTTCAGCAATGAAATAAAGAACAAAATGAGTTCCAATTTTTCGCCCACGTTTTTATAGTATATCAATATTATACTATTCTTTCTATTCTATTCTATGTCTTTATTAATTTTTCTATGCAATGCAAACATATAAACGATTGGTAAAAAAAAAGGGCTACATTTACTGATTTACTGATTCCAGTGTTGGACAATTGCACAATAATTTGAGATTAAGTGGTAAGAGAACGTAGCTTACATGTTCATGGAGCTCTGGTACTTACGTCATACAAAGCATGCATCTGCTGGACCAAAACAATGCCATGTTTGGCGGTATAGAGCAACAGCAGCACCACTCTTGACCAGCTGTTGTCCATACAGAGAATTCTAAATTCTAAAAGAATACACAGCATACATCTGCCAGATGAAAATAATGCATTATTATTATGCTGTATTTTGGTAGCATGCCTATAAACCGTGTAGCACCATTCTTAACCAGCTTTGTACTTATCAGTACAAATCATTCACAACCTGATACTTGTGTCCCTGGTTGTGTAAACAACAGGGAGCAGTAAGTAAGTAAATTGAAGAGCCTTTATCAGATCACAAAAAGATCCAAAATGACCTAAGCATGCTAGCATGCTGGAATTAGCAATAGTTTCCATCTGTGTAGGGATCGCTAAAACATATCGGCCAACATAATATGTTATATTTAATGACACGTTTCTACTAAAGAGAAGTGAAACACGTGCATTTCTAATAGCCTATTGAAACAGCAGACAAATGTATGTGATCAGTGACGATATTGGTAGGAAGATTAGCAATCGCTTTTTTATGTTCCAAACACTATCCTAACAATTTTGCCAAGCCAAAAATAAGTGCACCAGAGAGTGGGACGAGGGGCAGTGAGCGATGGGAAACGCAGCCTTTGTTGTTGGATGTGTTCCTGCTTCTTAGAAACTCATAGTAGGATGAGGTTAAGTTAATATTGTGGGTGGAAATGAATGTATTTGCAAAGTTATTTACACATAGATCATCTTAAAAATAAATGGCGGTGGAGTTATGGCAGTAATTTCCATACTGTGCTGCGCTTTGAGCTCTAGGCGTGTCTTCAACGTGATAATGTGGAGCTTTTTGCAGAGAAGATTGCGATTCAAATTAAGATATCACTTTACGGATTTGGGGTAAACAATATGGATAACGGCAGGAAAAGGAAAGGAGAAAAAATAGAGGTAGAAATTAGCTTAGCTTACATGAAATCAAAGCTTTGGATGGAAATGTGCATGCCTGCATTTTAAACTGGACGGGGGCTGTAACAATGCTGTTCAGCTGGTGTCAAACATGCTTAAGAAAGCCTTGGCTATCCCAGGCAAAGCAGTTGTTTGGCGGGGACTTCTCATATCACACGGGTCATCAAGTGGGCACTTTGGTTGATAGATGTGGTGATATTGAATTAGACCCATGACACCGACAAAGGCTTTACTGTAGATTACAGCATCCCACAACAACCCTCCCTCCATACGGTCGCTAAAACCCGCGCCAGGCACACAGGGCCGCACAGGGAAATTGCACCCACTGCACACTCAGCCATCAATTTTGCCTTTAAAGCCTCCTGTACCAAAATTCCCACACTTCATCCGAACAAAAAAAGCCTGATGGGAAAGCTGACTCTGGGCTGGCTGGGGGAAAAAACCCAGCATGCTCAGCAGATGATGAATGAGTACTACATTAACAAAACAATACACCTAACCAATTTCAAATTAGACTGGGCGAAATAAGTAATGCGGTTTCCATACGCATATGGCATGGTAGTTTGGTGGGGTAACTGTGTTAATCATGATTTTTCACATTTTTTACACAGATAGAATCAACACGCAGGTCCCAAACCATTTCTTTTGGGCTCCCAAAACAAGATTTGGACACCTACAGTGGCTTCCTTGAGTGCATGCAGTAAACCATATCCACTAACTTCCAGATTAAAAAAACTAGCTTCAGATGTGACAATACATGCATGCCTCTCTCTCAAAGTTGATAGCCTGGGTATGCAGCCTTACTCTTTATATGCATCAAACCTCATGTGTATCAAACCTGTTCATCAAACCTCATATGTATATAACATTCCATGTGTATCAAACCTGTTTATCAAACCTCATATGTATCTAACATCTCATGTGTATCAAACCTGTTTATCAAACCTCATATGTATCTAACATCTCATGTGTATCAAACCTGTTTATCAAACCTCATATGTTTATAAAACCTCATGTGTATCAAAACTATTTATCACACCTCATATGGATATAAAAAGGCATATGTATCAAACCCCATGTGTTTGCGACAGAAAAGCGAGCTCTACAACATCCACGGTTTTTCACCTGCAAGCCATTGGCTTCTCCAAAGATTAGCATTTTCAAGATGTCATTATGTATGTATTCCCTAGATGCCACAAGTAATAATAAATTCACCTACAATGACTTACAGTATAAAAGCATTACATTTAAGACAGTTTAAGGGGCCAATCATTTCCCTTTACCTTGCTTGTCGGCCATGTGTGCCACATCTTTCCCTCGGTGAACACAATGAAGCAGAAGTGAAATGAACTTACTTAAAGGCTTTGTACATATAAAGCATTTATGTAGAAAGGCGGCTCACCAAACTCCCAAGAGCACCAGATCATTGTTAATCCGGTTCGGTCGGATGCAATGTTTTATTATTAGTACTATCCATTTAGGTAATGGGATTCTGCTTGCAATGCAGCCATGCACTATATTCATGATCTGCTGTCAACCCAGAGTAAGAGATGGTGGATTTAATGAAAGTACTAAAACACATTATACATATTATGCAGCATTTTTGCTGCAAATGTTTTGCTGAACAATCTGTACCGTTTTCAACAAGGATAATAATTTAATAAACTGCCAAGATGCATGAAATAGTTTGGTTTATCATCATTGAAATTTATTTTGATTCCACATTCCACAGGCCACATGAAGGACGCCAATATAGAAAAAACTTGTTTTCACCACATTCATAATTATCTTGGGCCATATAACGATATTATATCGATATTGTGATATGAGACTAGATATTGTCTTCGATTTTAGTGTTGTCCTTTCCTGGTTTTAAAGGCTGCATTACAGTTAAACACATTAAAGTGATGTCAAGTCAATTTTATTTGTATAGCCCTTAATCACAGTTACAGTCTCAAAGGGCTTTACATGTGTTGTAATTTTCTGGACTTACCAGAACTTACCTGGACTGTTCTAGTTGTTCTATTATTTGTCTTTACCCACTTAGTCATTATATCCAAATAACTGATGAAAAATTGATTTTGATTTTGTCGATATCGCCCAACCCTAATTAATGCTCTGCTTAAAACTATTTTATGTTTATCTTTGATATTTAACATTTTCTTATTGTAGGCTAGGACTATATATATTATTTTTTTCTCTATAGTTTCACATGAAACTTATATGTTCATTTCACTAAAGTTATTAATAGCTCTAATAGTTATTAATAGATATTACATACCTATATTGGGATAGAAGATTTTGGCCATATCGCCCAGCCCTCACGTACATCTACATTATCTCAGACACAATATACTCTAGAAGTAGCTCCATAATGGCCATTTGTATTTATTATTTATGTATAAGTCCAAGAACAATAAAGTGCCTCTGAGGAATGTTTAACTAAATTGGATCAAGGCATTGGAAGCATTGAAAACGGCAAATGAAGTTGCAGTATTTGGAAGAAATAACCAGATTGGATAGAGCTCTTTGGAAAGACCATTAAAAGTCTGAATTTACAGATATCTTGTTAAATCAGTTAATGACTGCAACACAAAAATAATTAAGTTAGGTATATTATATATAGTACTATATATAGTATAATTTGTTTTAACGCCACACATTTTTGACACATTAACGCAGGTACTGTAAAAAGTGCAAAATAATTATACTGAAATAATGGAAAAGTTTACATCGAACATTGAGTGGAAGATAAGATAGAGTAAGAAGTTGCCATGAGTTGTGATTTGAGCATATTGGTAAATGCTTGGCCTGTGTGGGTCCGTGGATTGTTTCAGTTTGTTTTGCAATTTAATATTTGAATCGATTGACAGCCCTAAAAAATACTTGTTGTCTATTAGATGGAGGCAGATAACATGGCTTTACAAGGATATTTCACGCATTTAAAATGTACTAGTGATAGGTAATGAGTCAGTAAATCACACCTTTTTAAGCAGATTACTGATATGATAGGTCTGCAAAAATGTGATTGACCCAGCATTAAAAAAAAAACATCCATTATAAGTCTAAAGTCTGTTTATTAACAGCCACAATCAGATACCAGTTGAATTTCATTTAAAACACAAGTATCCTGTAGGGGATGTTTACAAAGCCCAAATTCTCTCTATGAAGGTAAAAGAGATAATGTCTCTCTCTAGTATTGAGTGGAGAAATGAAGAAATGAAGAAATGAATATGATTTGCAATGGAAACTGAAAGAAGCCACAATGAATGCAAATGTTTACTTCAAGAATACGGAGAACTCAGAGTAAGGAGATTG
The DNA here is from genome assembly GCA_900303205.1 of Mora moro. Lineage (NCBI taxonomy): Eukaryota > Metazoa > Chordata > Actinopteri > Gadiformes > Moridae > Mora > Mora moro. The sequence goes on from OMNR01036426.1 coordinate 18,564, forward strand.
TCTTTGCGCGGCAAAACTTGATGAAAAATCCTCTGAAGAATGGAAACTAAGAGTGTACTGCAGTGAGCTGCGCAAACATTTAATCCCGTAGGATTTACAGATACATCTGCCATAAGAGTGAAAGAAGAAATTGATACCAGTGACACAATGAAAGATGGATATAATAAATTACACATTCATCTATTCATGACATCTATTCATAGATGAATGCAACATCTCCAATGCAACACCATAGCGTTATGATGTTGCATTGGATACAATGTCTTCAGTGGTGAAATGCTGAAAAGTGAAAATGCTTACTGTTTATGCTGTGTGTGAGTGTGATGGGTCTTGCACTTAGAAAGAGAGAGTTCTCCACTGTAAAAAGTAACACTACAAAGACTGAAAGTGTTAGGTGCTAGACTTGGCACAATGGAGTGTAACTTGGCAGTTAAATAGCAACACTTGTGGGGTGATTCCATGGTTACTTGAAACAGAGGTATCAAGTAGGACTGCGGATGGAAATGAGCACGATGCTTTAATATGGTACAATGCATCTCCTCTCATTGAGACTAATGCCTTTTGTACATTGTGCCTGACGAATAAACAAATAAACTAATCAAGTTGATTGAATGAAACTCAAAGTTTGACTGAACGTGAACACTGGATCCATTGAAAAGGCTGTGTACACAAGGCCCAGAGGTCTGACGGTCAATCAGCTGAAGGAGAACACATTGTGGTGGTGCGTGTGGGCCACAGTCCAAATAAACAAACACTCACAGCTCACTGAATACAAGGAAACACAATAGGAAATGATTGCACAAAATGAAATTGTGGTGCAATCAATAGAGCCAGAAAATGATGATTCTAACCTTAGAAATGTTCAGCTAATTGAATAAAATGATTCTGCCTGGAAGAAGGTTGTGCCATTGTCGACTACTGTGCTATTGTCAAACCCAATATGCTAGAAACATACTGGGTCCAGGTGACACAATGGCAGTTCATTTAGAGCTTCGTTTTGATCTTACAAGTGACACATCTCTATTCAGCATTCAAAAGATTAAGGACACCAAGAGCAATGCAAGAAAAATAGAATCAAATATTACAATGAAAGTCATGATGGAAAGCAAAGGAAGTGAGCACAATTATTTTTTCCTCTGAGAAATGCCTTGACCTAGAAACATATTTTAACGTGTTGAGGAAGATTCATGAAAGATTTAAAGAACTGTAAACACTGTTAGCCTCTTAACCTGGACGCACCATCCGCCACAAACCATTATTTTCAATGAGAGCACACACACTGGTGCCGCAATACAGCGTCGTCCAATGGCACCGTGCTATAACTCCCAGCGTTGCTCAAAACCTTGGAGTTCCATGCAGTGCCATCCATTCCATTGTTTTACATTAACCAGAGAAAGACACCTAAAATCAAATCTTCTGACGTGTGTTTCTTTCTGCTGCTACTGCGATGCTGTACAGCGCGGCATTCCATGGCTCGTCTGGCGCGCGACATGCTTTTGCACATGTCATACATTCGCGACCAATCACTGACACTCATGTAGAAAGGTTTAAACCTCCACCACTGACACCAGCTCACTTTCTGTGACAGTCGACACAGATGGACGTATCAACAGAAACTGCTGAACGTGTTGGACAAAAAGAGGTCAGAGAAACAGTGCCAAAACAGCTGAGGAAATGGGATATGTAGAGGAAGTTCTAACCATCAAAAAGGACTTTGAAAACACCTATAAAAGTTCTGTTTCCATTGGAAATTATTTCATGAACATTTGACACATTTCAAGTTCATTGGACTGGAGTCTGTTGCAGCCAATCACCTTATCTGGCAGCTGCCTGGGAAGCTGAAGGATACAACGAATCACACCTGAATTACATTAGTGATAACGACTGAGAAGCTTCGGAGAGTTATTATTAGAATTCTGAGCTTTAGGCACTTGGCATGCTATCGTTGACAGTGTTGCCACAGTAACGTTCTATAATTGTACAGCAAAGATATGAAAGATAACATGAAAGGGCATTCAAAGCATATCTTTAGACATCTAGACAAATTCCAAAAACAATAGGTCACTGGCAAACATTTGTCCAAAATGAGTACATTGGTGAATGATACAAGGTTAAAAGGTTCATGATGTCTTCAAAGTCATTGAAAAGTCACCCGTGGAGTTGTAAAGTACACCCATGGAGTTGGACACAACAGACGCATGCCGACACTGTGTCCTGAATGTCGTTCAAGCAGAAGCAGCAAGGCCACAGAATACCCTCCGCATGCGACACCAGAGCCTTGGTCTGAAATGTGGCTGATAAAGAAGGATTGACAAGGTCACGCACAGCAGAGGCTCCCTCTGAGACACACACACACACACACACACACACACATACACACACACACACACACACAACTGTGCACGGCTCGTATCTTTACAACACATCATTTTTCATGTCAAGTAACTGGTAGGTGTCGACAATTAAGGTTTAGGACTTTTAGGACTAAACCTAAATACAGGGTCCTGAATATGACACTTGGTATTGGCTGTAATAAACAAAGTAATGTGCCTAAAATGTTGACTGTAAATGAAACTAATTAGCTGTTTGTTAGTTTTTTGTATTATCAATATAGGATCGGACAGATCAGTGGGAACTGGCCATCATTTTGGTACAGCAGTCGATGGAATCAAGTGACAGCTAACATGATGTCCTCATTTGGGAGATTATACAATTAGAGACACATTACAATCCATCCCTAATCCCACAAGTCAAAGCAGGACATGGGAATACAGGAAGAGCCAAGCTACATCGCAGAATACATACCATGTCATACAGAAACAGTGGTACAGTAGTGGGATGCGATTTCCATTCTGCTGGTATGTAACATTTTGTGTGTATAGTCTGTGTGTGTGTGTGTGTGTGTGTATGTGTGTGTGTGTGTGTGTGTGTGTGTGTGTGTGTGTGTGTGTGTGTGTGTGTGTGTGTGTGTGTGTGTGTGTGTGTGTGTGTGTGTGTGTGTGTGTGTGTGTGTGTGTGTGTGTGTGTGTGTGTGTGTGCGTAAAGGACCTCTGGGCGGTGTGAAGAACCTGAGAGTGAGCGACCCAACCATGACCTCTCTG
>OMNR01036427.1:0-11175 GCA_900303205.1 Mora moro
ACTTAGGGACAAATCCTTTTTTATACACACATATTAATATATATATATTTGAGAGAAGGAAATGTGCACTTATACTTTGTTCAAATACGTCAACTGAAATGTCTAGATAATAGCGGCCTTTTAGCTTTGAACAAAGTTGTGCCTCTCACAAGTGGACCGCTGTAATGGACGTGGTTGATATTTCATTCTTACATTCTTGGATCGGATGCCTCAAAGCCAGCTCGGTTGAGGTAGTAGCCTGTGACCGCATCAGGAATCTAAAAACAAACAAACCACCAAATAATTATTTAAAGGTTAAGTAAACCCCAACATTACTTAGATAACGGTTCCGTTTAGGTCTCACAAGTGTTGGCGAACATTTCTGTGTTATTTTTGACTAAAATGTAGAAAGTTATTAAACAGGGGAAATTACAAGAAAATACATGAAGTCTGCTACTTCCGGCTAAAACGCTTTTCCAGAGTGGTAGATTTCTATTCAATTTCTATTTCTATGATTGGGCATGCATTGCTGTTTGGCAGAACAGTATTCTGTGGCCTTATCTATTAATTCAATATTGATTGTTACAAGGGCTGCTCATCTACCCTACATTTGTTGGGAGTTGCATACACAAGCTTTTAGTGAGTGGTAATTTCTCAGGACAATGGAATAAACAATTAGCCTAAATAGGTATGCCCCATGAGTGCACAGATTTGATTTGGCATACCGTGGGAGTGTAGTCTTCCAGCTGCATTAAGAAATCTGCCAGGGGTGTGGTAGAGAGAGCAGGCTTCACATCACCATTGGCAATGCCTCCAGGAATATAGACGCCGTTGGATACAGATGTGTCTGATGATGGGGTCACCATGGTAGCCGAAGTTGAGGCTGTAACGATTTAGAGGCATTGCTAAATATTTTTCCTCTGAAAAACAATGGAAGCTTAACTGTATACGTTTTCAAACAAGCCATCGATAAATACCCAAGTCCTGTTAGCATGTTATGCAGAACTTAAATGTTGCATTTACAAATTAGACTAGTCGATTCAATCAAATTCAAATAAACGAAGTAAAGTAATATTTAAATGTTGCGTACTTCTAACAACAAACTGTTTAATGCTTGATTTAATCCTTAGAACCAGCAATATTTCAACTTGTATGCCAAAGAAAAGCAACATACCATTATTAGCGACCGAGGGGATGCTGGCATTTGTGGCTGTATTATTATTTGTGATGCAATTACTTGCGGATGATGCACTCGTAGATGAAACTCCGGTTGTGATAGATTGGTTTACGTTATCCATTCTCACAATATTGCTTTAGTATTTAGAAAAAAGACTGTTGTACTGAAGTGTTGTCTGGAGCTTGGCGGTGTCTTGGCTAGCCTGCTAATGTTACCTAGCCCACGCCGACAAAAAACTAACGCAAACGCTCGTTACTTAAATTAAAGATATGGTCAAATTGTATATATATATATGGTGCAAACGCTACAAAAGGAAATTATAGTTAAATCGCGCTAATGTAGCCCAGAGCATAAAACCATAGCTACAATATGCCTTAGCTAAAACTGTTTTCCAACACAGACCAGGCGTCACATCCCTACTGGTCGCACGTCATGTGACCCTGAGCTCAGAGGGAGGAAGGCAGTAAGTACTTATACTGAGAGAAATGCTTGTTTATATACCAACTAAATGTGTGCGCAATGGGATTCCAACACGACCACTAGCCATTTAGCAATGCCTTCTTATTACTTGTTATTCCAGCAAAAACAATTCATGTGCGCTACCAGTAAAAGCAATCATTTCCGGTGTATTATTTTCAAACTAAAGCGAGGATAGTGACCACTGAAACATTTGCTTCTGCCGCAATATTCTCCATAATCACTATTTCACAAAACATCAGTCAGTGAGTGAGATTCATTTATATGTGGACCTTTATGCCTTTATTACCTTTATTAAATAAATAATTGTGGATTTTATTTGTATTTATTTCATTGTGTATCTACACCTGATATATATATATATATATACGTCGAGTACTTTTAAATCTCAATTTATTTTGAAATTCAGTCAAATGGAGAGCATTGAAACCCAACCGCGCTTTTATCTTGATGACCGAAGTAGTTTCGGAGACTTCATTTTGGTTATTATTCCAGTTATTCAAGTGCCATCCTCGGTTATTGTAGATGTCAACTCCATACAACATTTGCGACAGAATTATGCAGGGAATAATTAGTTTGACTCTGCTCTGTATTTGATCTAATATAAATAAACAAAGCAGCGCCACTCAGTTTAACGTAACACCGCTGAAGACACTAGGGGGCGCCACGCTAGTGTTTGGTGGTTTTTAAACGCCATTCTTAACCGAAGTAGTAAGACTCGCTGTCCAATGTATTGGTGTTCAGACGTGGCTCCTCCATCCGCTGAAGGCAGGTGACGCTCTCCTCTACTGAAAAGATTTTGGAAAGTTGGGAATAAACCGGACGAAACAGGTGACAAGAATTATGACAGCATAATCCATTATTAAAACAATATTTCGTAAAGGCTTTTGGGGTGCTGACCGTCGTCCGTCAAATTTCTAACTACGACAAAAGTAACATTATATGTGTAGCTAAAGCTAATGTCACAATTCATTAAAGTAACACAGTGAGGGATATTAGTCTATTTACATCCACAGAGTTGCAGCATGCCATCACCTGTTTCTGTCATCGTGGTGGGAGCTGGGAGTCGCGGGCAGACGTACTCACAGTTTGCATGCATTCACCCTGATCGAATGAAGGTAAACATTTCATAAATATCTACATGTTGCCTTATAACTGAAAGCAGTTTATACTTTTACCACCCACAGCATTCAAAGACAAAAAACAAAACGTAAACTGTATGTGCCTGTCTGTACTGATTATTTCCAGGTTGTTGGAGTAGCTGATCCTAGAAAATTTGCTTGCAAGAAACTTCAAGAACAGCATAATATAGCAGAAGAAAACATATTCGAAGGTAAGACAAAAAGCAGTCAGTTTTCACAATAATTAACTTCCTCCATGTAGTATGAGGGTATTGAATTGGCTGTATGCCCTTCTTCTTAGACTGGCATGTAATATTGGAGAGAGAGAAGTTTGCTGATTGTGTTCTGGTTTGCACCCCTGACCGTCTTCATAAGGTAAACATTTCCATTAAGTTTAAGTAAAAAGCTTTCCCTATAGCACAAAGTACAAAGTACAGCTCAATATTATCCAATGATGTGACTAGATGTTATCACAAAGATGCTGAGTCTGTGCCCAAGTAAATCATTTGTGTTTACCAGGATCCTGCCATTGCCTTTGCCAGAAAGGGATACCATGTTCTATTGGAGAAGCCCATGGCAGTAAGTTAGTATTCTGTAATTATTCAGTCATTGGGAGTAAATGGCGCACATAACCAGAGACATTTATAGTAAATTTGTCTATATAAAATATTGTCACCAACAAAAGTATTGTACCCATATCCCCCTTTAAACTGACCCGGGTGGGATATGTTTTTTTAAAAGAGATTGCAATGATCTTTTCATTATTATTATGATTTAATTTTTTTTCCTTCTTTTTCTCCTTCTAGACCACAGCGGAGGACTGCGCAGAGATAGTGGCAGCATGCACTGAGAATGGCGTGATGCTAACGGTGTGTCACGTCCTGCGATACGAGCCCATCATCCACAAGATCAAGGTACCCTTGCAAGCAGCGTCCATCTTCCTCCTGAATGAAAGATGTACAATGTGTGTTCAGGTATGGGTTATTCATATTGATCTGTTGGAACTAAATGTGAAATGTGTTGTTGCAGGAGCTGATCAATGGTGGTGCTATTGGGGAAGTGGTCCATATTCAGCACTTGGAACCGGTGAGAAATGGACCGGGCCTTACTCAATTTTGATATAGTTGACAATAGTTGTCAGTTGACATACAGTATGTATGCATTTAAAAAAAAGGGTTAGCATGCATGCATTTTAGAGTCCTATTTATTCGTCACTTTTGACAATTTGATTAGGTTTGATAAAATTATAGAATCCAAATTCAAACATTTAAGTGACAATTGTATTTTTACGCAGTTGATTGAGTAGGATATTATTTAAAATCTTCAGTGAGTTATGTGTGCAAGTGAGACCGGGATCTGAGCCAACCAAGCCGGCCCTTCTAAAACCAAACCCTCCTGTGGCTCCAGGTTGGGTTCTACCACTTTGCTCACTCGTTTGTTCGGGGGAACTGGAGGAACGAGGCGGAGAGCTCCTTTGCTCTGTTGGCCAAGTCGTGTCACGACATTGACCTAATACATCACTGGGCCGGAGGACGACGGTAAACCAATAGTCAACTATCTAACTATCGAGTAACTTTCTATCTTCACGTTTGGAGATGAAAGACATGGTTAATGATATTCTGAAGGACGAAACCTGGGAAGGACTAAACAATATTTTGTAGATTTTGCCTATTTGTATTTTTCAATTATATTGTTATTATTGTCCTACTTTCTACTGTCTCACCCAATTTTCCCATCTGGGATTAATGATGTAAATGTTGTCTTATCCTGTATAATATTTAGAAAATCAATGAAAAAAGTGTATGTGGCTGAAGTGTGTTCACACAAACATGCAATAACACTCATGTAAAATTACATTTTAATTTCAAATGTCATTTTATCTTTGATAGGTGTGTAAAAGTGTCATCATTTGGAGCACTGAGCCATTTTCGAAAAGAAAGCAAGGTGTGTGTAGTGCATTCACATTGCCTGAATACAACCGTTAGCAAAGCAATATGTAGCCCAGGTATGGTATACCTGAATCTGGCTTTTATGATGTTTCCCATAATATTTTAGATGCATGACACCTACCCTTTTCTGAAAGACGTCTTTCGGAATTTGTAGTTGTCGGTATTATGTTAGTGTTAAAAACTGACATGAATCTATGACTTCTATGGTTAATTCTATTAGTTTAATGTAACGGTAGTGAAGTTAGTTTGTCATTGTTTATTTCTTGTAGCCAGCCGGTGCTGCCAATCGTTGCCTGGACTGTCCAGTAGAGGGTGACTGTGCATACTCGGCGAGTAAGATATACCTGGATGCTGTGAAACAGGTAATTATCCTCTTTAATCTTAATTACTGCAACCTCCATTTCTTCCGAACATGCATTTAAAAACCCATCCAGAGAAATTGGGCATCGATTTTTAGCTCAAAATAAACTTGTGTGTGTGTCTCAGGGTCACGTCGGCTGGCCTGTCTCCGTTATCTGTCCTACGTCTCTGCCAGATATCGAGTCGGTGACGGAGGCTCTGAGGATAGGGCCGTACGGCCGCTGTGTCTATGACTGCGACAACGACGTCTGCACCAATCAGGTTAGAGCTCAATGAACGTCTGCACCAATCAGGTTACAACACACTGGACTTGTGGTTCATGTGTACCAAAAGGTACCTGGTTCATTCCCCATGTAGACAGTCTACCTGTAGGCAACCTTGAGTAAGATGCCTAACCCCCGAGCCCCTGGACTATCCCTCCCTCACTGTAAGTCTCCTTGGATAATTATCTGTTAACTACACAGTCATGTGTGTATATCATGTTCCAGGTGGTCAACATGGAGTTTGAAGGTGGCCTCACCGCAGCCTTTTCCATGGTGGCCTTCAGCGAGTCCATCTGTCAACGTAAAACAACCATCTATGGCACCAAGGTAGGACTGTAACACATAAAGCTTTAGAAGCAAAATCCTTACAGGTTTCAGGTTAGCAGGAGGAGAGCAACAGTAAATTCATTGAGGATGCTCTCAACCAAATAATATTTTAAGGCAACATTCATGGTTTCTGGCAAGGTAAAACTACAAAGCTGTCACATTTTGACAGATAACGTAAATAATGTATTAACTGTATTTTTATAGCCAACCATAAATGCAGGAAAGTACTTGGAGTAAAGTCAAAGGAAATAAATAGTACGTAATTTCTATCCATCACAAAATGATATATATTAGTCCATATATATTGATTAATAAGAGACCTGTGGCAAGTGAACAGGAAGTGATGTCATGAGCAGACCAACGAATCAAGCCTTAGGAGATGCTCAGTGAAAGGGAAGCACCAGCTGCTTCCTCAGACATCGTGCTGCATGTTATTGTACCATTGTCTGCGGTGACGGTGGCTTCTGTGGGTGTGTCTAGTAATACTCTACCCTACCAATTGGACATCTCTACATTAAGAGAGTAATGGACTTTAATCTAGCTGAACTGATGACGCATATCGCTGCCTTTGATGTTCGCCTTCGTTCCTATAGCTACACATTTTGCTTTGATTGTTCTCGTCTCACATTTCTGCGAAAAGTGCTATGACACGTGTCTTCCACTAGGGGGAACTGTCCTGTGATGGCCGTGAGATTCATGTGTTTGACTTCCTCACCCGGAGAGCGACCAAGCACACGGCGCCCAGAAAGACCCTAGAGGTCTTTGGTATGGGTGGCCATGGAGGAGCTGACTACAGGCTGATGGAGGCCTTCATTTCAGCTGTGGCAGTGCGTGTTTAATATTTTTTTATATTATACATGATATTTAAAATATTTAGTAAACCTGGGAAATTTTGAAAGGTTCTAGGTTCTGACACAAATGTCCTCCTCACTATGCGAATGTCTCAATGAGCTTTATAAGCTATAGAAGCTGTATTTGTTTAGATTAGGAAAGTAAAATGACTGACATGCCGTTTACAGAACAACGACCCTTCCTTGATCCGCTCGGGTCCAGAGGAGACCCTGCGCAGCCACAGACTGGTGTTTGAGGCCGAACGATCCAGGCGAGAGAGCAGAGTGGTGGACTGCAGTGCCGGCGACCACCACCAGGTGTCGACATAAAGCCTCGACCAGCGAAACACCAACATTGAAAACCTAACCATTAAATTCCTTCGGCTCCTTTGGCCGGTAAGTGAACTGCAGTCATAAGCGACAATCATAAGCTAATGTTATTTATAATCGTGAATAAATGTTGCACAAATTAAACGAACAGACATTTTTATGGTAAATGGTAAATGGACTGCTTATATAGCGTTTTATCCAAAACGCTTTACAATTTGTGCCTCACATTCACCCATTCACTCACCCATTCATACACTGACGGCGGTGTCGACCACGCAAGGCAACAGCCAGCTTGTCGGGAGCGGCCGGGGTTATGCGTCTTGCTCAGGGACACCTTGACACTTGGCTAAGAGGAGCCGGGGATCGAACCAGCAATCTTCCAGTTACCAGACAACCACTCTACCCCCTGAGCCACTGCCACCCCATTTTTGCCATTATACGTACGTATTAGACGTCACTTCTTTCCATTTTCCTGGCAAAACCCGTCCAGTTGAAATATAATAGAAATCAGCCCACAGGTCTCGTATACAAATCCTACATGTAGTCCCTTTAACGGGAACAATGGAATGATGGGCCAGTTGACACTAGTCTACGTAAGGCCAAATTTTCCTTGAGATTCGCTTGGGGATTCTAATGTTTTTTTCTTAATTTTTTTTTTTCTGTTTTAATTAGAACAATGATGAATACTTGAAATGGTGCACATATTGTAAACACTTTAAATATGTAAATGCATTTCTGTGGTATTCCTGTTTGTATGAATGTAATTGAATGTAATTGTATCTCAGTTCTGCAGATCATAGTGAATGTAAGGCATTGACAAGTGTGTTTGCTGTAATGAATCAATAACTTCTTAATGACTTGCTGCTAATTGGGTTCCTTATAATTAACTGTTGTGATACCTTTGTCTAGAATTAAGGGATATAAATTACACATTAAACCCATGTTAAAGTATTATTAATGAAATGCTGACCAGTGTGTCTTAATAATACATGTAATAGTCTCATAACTGACCTGTGAATCCCATCAGATGCTTTACAGTTTAAACTTGATTGTGTGTTTTGATCGACGCCTCACTTGTAAGTCACTTTGGATGGTCTGCTAAATGTAAATGTATTCAAATGAAACCAAGTCATTGTCCTTTCTATACTTTCTATACTCTATACTTTACGTCATTGTCCTTTCTATACACACACACACACTTGTGTGTGTGTGTGTGTGTGTGTGCGTGCACGTGCGCGTGCGTGTGTGCGTGCGTGCGTTACAGTTGACAAGGGTGAACAATACATCATTCTGTTTCTTTGCGATAAGGGCGGTGACTAAGAAGACACTTTACTGACTAGTACAAAAAGCTATTCCAATGGCAAGATCAACAGAAGATAGGGAGGGAAGGAAGACCGTTGGGCCAGTTGGGTCAAGCCTCTTTCACAAGTCTAGTCTGTAGATTTCCACCTCTTCTACCGTCCTGCTTGGAGACATTCGCCGTAGTTACAGCCTGACCAGCTCTTTACCTTAACAAAAAAAAAACAACCTTAATAATCTGTACGATTTAAGAGCTATTATTTGAGTGTAGTTTGTTAAAAATGGCGTAGCCACCCGTCAGCAATTTGTGAGTGAAATGCGCTGTGAGAATATCTGTTTTGAGTTGACTGCGCCTGCCCTCCGTATGAGCTTATTTGGATTGTAGACCTTTTCTGATCATTTCTGACCAATCGGGGCATCTCTTCCGTGATTGTTTCGGGGAATTCATCTGTCACCTGTCAATCACAGGTGCGTGAAATGCAACACTTCTCAATGGTGGAGAATCGCAGAGAGGGGTTTTTTTTGTGGATGTTTTCTTTTGTTTTCTCTTTACAACTCTCAAATCTTACCTACAACACCTTTGAGCTCAATCTTTTTTTTTTTTGTGATATTGGGGGATTCTATATGGGGGCTATGCGTTTATTACAGTGTCGCATATTGGTAGGACAACCCATTTGGTCCTAGATGGAGGGGATTTTCAGTTATTAAGTGTAGGATATGACTCTTAGTCGACTGACGTCGGCGGGACTGGGCCAAATAACTGCCTCTGGTTTGTCATTTGCTGTCAGCCAATCAGAAAGCATGCAGGTCCCTGCGGTCCTTGTTGGTATAATCTGTTTATGTTGAACCAGAGAGCTAATGCGATTGGCTCAAATGAAAATAAAGAGAAGAAGACATGACTTGACATCTGCCCACGCCAGTCCCAGAAGCGGCACAGTGTCCCTGTGGGGGCTTCTGTTTAGTTTGCACAAACAAAGTATTACACACCAGACCAACAATAAACACCAGACCAATATTAGACAGCTCTCACTGTGGGATACGTTCAAAATGTATCTGGGAAATGTTCCATGAATCACCTATAGTCACATTTGTTATTTGATCCTCAATCTATTTGATTTTTTTTCATCGAAATCTTAATATTTGATTATTATTATTTGATTATTTAATATCGTCTTAATGTCTAAAACTTGCTATTAAAGTGTGAACTGAAAGTCCAGCCAAATTAGCTGGTGTCCAACAAACGTGATTCTGTACCCACCTTGGACCTTACAGGTGACGGTACAGAATACGCCTGTAAGTCACACCTCCGGACGTGACTCACATTGCGTCATAAACCCAGTAAAAAGGGCATTCCAGCTTTATCAAGGACCTCGACGAGCTCCTCATAGCCATTGCCCACAGTTAATGTCAACACGAGAGGAACCATTGCTCCATAGCCAACCACGATGACTAACCACTAGTTAGTCTGGCCTTCAGTCAAATATGACGAGTGAGCCAATCCCAGTGCCCAGTTTATTATAGGAGTGATGGTTTTGATGGGGGGCAATCAGGGTGCGTAGAGTAAACACACCACGGAATGACCTACTACTACAGGTGGTGGAGCAGGACGTTTATGACTGCATGGCACCAACCCTTGTGATGACATCACTGGTGGGAACAGCCACTCCTTTTTGGAAAACGTGTTTTCCTTTAACATGCTGTGCTGTGTTTGTGGCATATGGTAGAACATGTGTTTGTATGAATTGAAAGTGTCAATACTGGGACAAAATAGACTCAACTCAAATTGTACTAGTCTTGCACACTAATAAACACACACGCGTGCGCACACACACGCATACCAACACGCAGCGCAGGGCCAGATGCACGGACTTTTGGACACAATCCTGCTAACTGAGTCAGCAGCTGTATGCTAGAGTGAGTCATCCTTTCATTTCCCACAGTCTGCCTCCCTCTTTCCCCCTCCCTCTCTCTCTCTCTCTCTCTCTCTCTCACAGAGCGGCACGTAGCCTGTGTCCTTCGATGGGTCTTACCTCATAGTGACGTTTCGTCTTCCGTCTTCCTCTGCCCCGGCTGTTACTTAGCGCTGCGGTGACTTCTGTGAGTGAAAAAAGGGGGATGCACCAGGTCTTCATTTAATAGGTGACAGTGATAGTGAATAGTGATAGTGATAGTCATTATTATAAGGTCAATGCATAAAGTTGATATCTAATCTAATCTAGTATTCACTGTAAAAGTTATATCTATCCCTTTTAAATGATGATAAGTAATTGATTTCAAGTTGAGGGGTGTGTGCGTGTGACTGACAGAGGGGGGCGGGATTCTCTGCTATATATTCTTCAACCTAATATGTGCAGTAGGAAGTGCCGTGGAAAATTACAGGAAGTCGTTAAATCATTCCATCATGGCCGTTACGGAATTCTCCACTGGTGTTCCATGTTTCTGTTCCGTTTAGCACCAGTGATCCAACCGCTTCTCCAGTCCACGTGTCCCGTGATTAAAACGTTGTTACCGGGAAAAGATGCCGTGGCACATTCTTACGTATGCTTTTGATTTATCAAGGCATCGGCATGATGATGATGATGTCACATCCTCTTTCCTCCGAAACGATGCGGGACGACCGTGGATAACAATGGAGTAAAAATAGGGAGGTTGAGCAAGGAGAAAAATGTAGGGAAAAAAAAAAGAAATGGGACAACAACAGAGAACACAACAGAGGGCCCAATACGTCAGCCCTCTTCCCCGTGACTCAACAGGAAGTGATCGGAGCAGAAGTCTGGCGAAGGGGAAGGTTGGAAACAGACGGGAGAGAGGAGGAGGAGAGGGAGTATGAAAAGAAGGGGAGAGAAAAGGAAGTTAACTTTGTCATGCCTCAGGATTTCAAAACATGTGCATGAGTAAAGAAAGGGCAAGAGAGAGAGAGAGAGAAAGAAAGAAAGAAAGAGAGAGAATGCGAGTGCAATTGTTTTCTGATCAAATCTGCGGGCTGAGAAAACACAGGGGGGCCAAGAATCTCTACATAGTCACACTCATACACAGATGTGCGGTCACACTCACACACACACA
>OMNR01036429.1:0-14945 GCA_900303205.1 Mora moro
GGGACACACATAAGAGTTACCAGGCAACAATAGCATATCATAAAAAGAATAAATAGTTGTGACATAAGCTTTGGCTGCTGCTGTTCCAGTTTGGCCGCCCCAGTTTTTGAAAAGGAGCATCTGCCAATTGTACTGTCCTTTTCCAGACGTGAAATATAGCCTCCTTGAAATATAGATTTCTTCATGTTGTCCAAATCTATACCAGATGAGATTACCTTACCGGATGCAGAAAATATTAATCTTATGTGAAAAATCTCAAAAGTATAGAGTGTTTCTATATCAATCTTAGTTTACTATTGGAATGGATGTTTTACTGAAGCGAACATGGCAGTGTCCTTTGGATTGAGCTGAATTTGCATCACACGGTATTGGGCAGGATCACAATCTATTTAGAAGGGGGTGGATGAGCATGTTTGTAAGTTACCCCTCCTCCTCTTTCTCCTGTGTTTCCCCTTTGGCCCTGTTGAAAGGGAATAACATACATTTAATTATGCCATTTGGCTTCTGTCATGTCTGTGGATACAACAGAATAGATATTACGTTAATTAGGTCTTAGCAATTACGATTTTAGAAAGCCAGTTTTGTTTTATTTGATTGTTTGTATGTTCTTTTTTTGAATAATATTGAAGAATATAGAAGTCTGCAATTAAATGTCAACAAAGGCATATTATTTGTTTGAACGGTTCTACCAGAATTGGCAAATGTCACGTAAGATGTATGCTTAAATAGAAGCATGCTAAATATTAATGTGAAGCAATTTGCAAACATTGCAACAAAATAAGGTCATGTAAATATTTAGTTTGACAAAGCACAGGCATGTTGATCTTGCAATGAAGTACTTCAGTACTTCAAGTATACAGTACTTACTACAGCTATATTGGACATTTCACAGGATCTTGGACTAAGACATTCTTAGACTTGGACATTACTAGACATTACTGCTGAATCATGAAGCGTTATTATACACTGGCGAGACTACAGATGTCAGGACTAGAAGTGGGTACTATAAATACCTTCAGGCCCATCAGGCCGGGCATGCCTGGGTGACCTGGCTCACCGGCTCGTCCTGGAGTTCCCACTTTCCCCTATACGATGTCATTCAGTTCGGAAAGATCATATGTTAAACATAGGAAAACTACACCGATCCCAATTATTGATGTAAAATTAGAATGCAAATTATTGTAATCACACTCTTTCTCTTTTACAGTTATCCATCTACTTTACAGTTACTTCCATGCCTTCATTAAGAAATAACAGCATTTCAGAAAAATAACAACAATTTAGAATCAGAAGTTAAAATGTATGACGTTTAGAGGAAGATTTGGGGACATAAGTGATTTGGGTTTGTTTGGGACGTTTGTTTAAATCCACCCATTAAATGAAAGTGTTAAAACGAGTGTAGTATAGACAGTAGTAGAGAATGTCTGGACATCAACGTTATCACATGAACATACCTCTTGGCCGGGTTTCCCAAAGAGTCCTGGTACTCCGATCTCACCCTTGCTCCCCTTCATTAGGAACCAATCATAAGGGATTACATATAGGACCCAAACATGTCTGAGTAGGCTACATACCAAGAGAACAATGTGGCATACGTCATATAGCTCCTCTGCACTCTGTCCAGTTGTTGTTGTGGATTTTTAGAAACCTGGTCGTGTAGCACTTGGAATTTTTGGTAGTTACTCCAATTTGTATTGTATGGCTTGATATTCTCAGCTTCACTTATGTAAGTGGCTTTGGATAAAAGTGTCTTGCTAAACGACTAAATAGTAAATAATGAACGATACACGCTTGTCTATTTTCCATTACATACAGTGATCAAACACATGGAACACATGTCCACTGTCTACCACATGTTTAATTTCATTATCCTATGTCTCCAGTAGCCTACGTATAGTCTAATCTCATTTGTAGTCACTCGCATTTGCATCCAAATCGAACAGACCCAAGAAATTGCAGTTTATATACTCGTAAAAAATCCTGACATCGACCACATGTCTATAAACTCTCAGTTTCACTCCTGTGCCATGTAGCAAAGCACTCTGGCTCATTAATGGCGGAGGAACTAATGAGATCTGATTGGTAGACAGGCGCTCCAGACCAGACAAGCCCAGACTACTTGAGTTTCCACCAAATTTCCACCGACAAAATTAGGCAGTCTGGATTACCACTTAATTTAGCATCATTAGCATGGCAGCGATATTGCAACTTGCTCCGAAGCATATGCTTTATGAGTCGAGATCAAACACAGATCAAAGGGACCAGCATAGCAGCGAGTACTTCTTCCATTATGCCAAACTGTTTAAGTTAGGAAAGCTTTATATTTTGTCTTTTTGCGAACTGTAAGTCAATTCGTAATGCCATACACTGCTGTCTGGTTCAGCTGCATCATAAATTAACTTAACATTTTCCCTCAGGCTTATACAAACCTACCTACCTACTTCAAGGTCATATTAGGTGGTGTTACTGCCGATATTTTATGATAGTGAAATACCATTGCACAACATAACTAAATGTACATACAAAGTGGCGGCAATGCCTCAGGAGGTAGAGCAGGTTGTCTGGTAAGCAGAGGGTTGCTGTTCGATCCATCCTGCTGGCTAAGTGTCCCTGAGCAAACACCTAACCCTAACTGCTCCTGATGAGCTGGCTGAGCTGTGTATGAATGCGTGAGTGTGAGGCACTAATTGTGTTAAGTGTTTTGAGTGGCCACAGGTTAGAAAAGCGCTATATAAATGCAGTCCATTTAACATTTAAGTGCATATTTCTATTACACTCCCACTGTTCTATGAGATGTCAGTTATAATCGACTAATTACCTTGGTTCCAGGTAGTCCAACTGAACCTTGTTCACCCGGTAAACCACTCTGACCCTGCAGGGGGCGAGAGGAAAACATTATTATTGTTCTCATCATTATTATCACCACTATGCTCAGTAAATAGATAATTGAATCAATGAACTCACAGGTGATCCAGTTGATCCTGTGAAGCCCCTTGGCCCAGGCGACCCAGCTTCTCCCTTCAGAAGCATTTAATACACAATTACAGATGAAAATAATAGACAATGGTGTCTCATTGATTCAATGTAATCTGCAGCTCATTATTAACAGCAACATCAATTGATAAACAGAAAAATCAAGAACTCACCTTGAGTCCATTTAGTCCTGCCATTCCAGGCAAGCCAGGCATTCCCTAGTGGCAAGAAGACACCCTTTAGATAGTAAAACGGTGAACCTACACTCTATGATTTTAGTAGATTTAGAATTTATTTGGACTATTTTCCAGCCATCTCAGCATCAATCTATCTATGTATGACATTCATTGATGTGGTCTATGGGGCAGAGAAGCAATCGTACACAGACTGCACTCTTAAACGATTTGGATGTTCAGAAAGCAGAGGACATACTTCATAAAGCATTCAAAAATAGAACTGTTTTCCGTATCATTCTGTCTCTTTGTGGTGGAAAATAAATATGTTTTGATGCTGAAAATGACGGTTCTCAGGAGCCACATTAATGTCAGACATCCTACCGCTAAGAACTAAAACATTCTAAAGATATGTGACTTTGTTCTACACATGTTATGGTTGGGTTTCCCCAACTACAACATGACTAATGAGCCGGGGTCTCAACATGAAAATAAAATAGTTGCTTGCGTGAGCTGCAAGCTGGGAAGTCTAATAAAGCATTATATTTATGTTTGTCAATGGAATAATGTTATGCTTAATGTGCAGGAAAGGGAAAGTCCAATTCATCAGTTCAGAACACTGATTGTTTATGAGCTTGATCACATCCAAGGAAACCAACGTGGAAACCCTCAAGCCTCTTGTTTCCAAGTAAAACCAGTGCAGATGTCAAGCGGTTGGCTCAGACTGTGAAAAGCACTGGCAGAAAAACAGCCAGACAGAAAGACAGACAGACGGACAGATTGCAACAGCGAATGACTATACATTCAGCTCTCCTCTCTTGAAAGAGTGCAGATACCGCCTCCCTAAATCATCCGCTTAATGTTTTGTTCTGGTGGAAATAACAGCTTTGTGGAGCGACTGACTCATCATTCGTAAATCTATCACTAAACTGCCGGGGCGGCGTTCATATTCACCATCGATGGAACGATAACGGCTAATTTAAACTTTTATTCCTAAAACAGTTTCTCTGTCTTCAGCAAACTGCGGCATTCATTCAATACTTTGCTTTAAAACTGTGGCTGACCATAGCCCAAGCCACTGGTTACATAACAGGGTTATCCTGGAATGAACCAGAGGGGGATCACCCCGCATTTCCTGGCTGTGGAGGCCACTCGCTCATGGCACTTCATTGTTTGAAAAGCCAGTGTACAGTACATTCAAATCAGTCTGATTGTGTCTGAAATCAGTCGGATTCTTGGTATTTCTCTTACAATACATGGCTCGATATGATGAGACTTGTATGCTTTGCTTTGTGAAAAGTGGGCTAATTCTACCAGATTTTTGTTAGATCTAAATTGTTGAAACTGAGAGCAATCTGAGAACACTGTTCCCCACTAGGATACGTTTAGAGCACATACAAGCATGTGTTTGGATTTCATGTCTGGCAGAAAGAGTGAGACTGAGCCAGTTGTAGAACTGGGACTGCAGCCATCGCACATTTCACCATGGCACTTCGTCAATTTCAAACCCGTGTGGTGGACGCGACGTCAACCACAACACACGTTCTGAAAACAACGTCAAACATGAAGAATGAGGACGACGTGATCACTTACAGGGTGTCCCTCTCGTCCGTCCAGCCCGGGGATACCATTGGCGCCGGCCTCTCCCTGCAAAACAAGTAGGGGAGCTGTTCGTTCGGGTTGTTAAATTACACATTTGTACAAAAGACCAACGTAATGAACCGTCCGCCACTGTTTTGGCCATGCGTGTTGTCATTAATCCATCAATTGTTGACGTTGTTGAAAAGACTCGGCCAAGCAGACCTTCTGTCCAGCTCTCCCCGGAATTCCATCAATTCCATTTCTTCCGTGCATTCCCTTAAATAGAATGAAATGATTGGGTTATTTTAATCCAGTACAGGGCCTCTAAACAGCGATAACGATGAAGTTCCCTTGTACGTACTGGCTCTCCTGGATGTCCTGATGGCCCAGATGGTCCAGTGATCCCCTTAGCTCCCTGGGAAGACCACGACATGACTTTATCTACCACTTCATGCATCGTAACATAGCTTTTTATTCAGCCTCGATGCTGATGATGTTTCTCACCGCTTTTCCATCTTGTCCTGGTAACCCTGGTCTTCCCTGGAGTCCCATTGAGCCCTGCGAGAAGAAGTTCAACCACCTAATGAAGTGGGACCTAAAAGCCTGTTCACCTCAGTCTTTGACCTTCCAAGCAGGCATCCATAACATGTTTAACCCCATTTTATTAACTGTGATACGGTTGCAAAATGCTTCCTGTAAATTGGCATTGTCATTACATTAGATCAAAGCTCACAGTTAATAGACCATAGCTAATACGCAACCGGGCCACAGTCATTTAGGGATGTACTTTGAAGTCTAAAGTTAGTACAACTGCTGTGTGCAGCCAGGAAATAAACTCCCCTGCCCCCTGGAGATGAGCATGGATGTGGTTTTTTGGTCAATAGTGAACAATGTGTTGCACCTTTTCCCCTGGTGGACCAAGCTGTCCAGGCATCCCTGGTTGGCCTCTTTCCCCCTGAAAGAATCAGTCAGAGTGATCAGAACAAATCACAAATCACTTTGACAATTAAATCAATGGACCTTATTTACCTAGCGGCCATCTTGGTTCCATCTTGGTTCTAAACACTAGCTGGGTAGGGGAACTGAATGCAGAATTCCACATTCAGTTCCCCTAACCAGATGGCTGCAAGGTGAATAAGGCCCATTGGGCCCAATAATTAACCTCCCTACCGTGTCACCAGTTGGCCCTTTCTCTCCTATGAACCCATCTGACCCCCGTGGGCCCTAAGGAGAATTAAACACAGAGAACAACTTGTATTCATGTATTGATGAGGATAATTGATTGTTTGTTTTAGTAGAGTTAGCCTTATGTTAGTGTTGGTATTATTATTAATGTTTATGATAGTATTAGTAGTAGTATGAGTATTTGGATAATATAAGTGAGTAGTTAGTATTAGTATTAATCTATTAATTTGTATTATTAGTATAACTATTGGTAATAGTATACTTGAACTACCTCTTTTCCTGATGGACCTGGTAGCCCAGGATTTCCTGTAATGCCTGGAAATCCCTAGAAATAAAGTTAAGTGATACGTTAAGTGATTAACATTATAACATTATATAGTATTTCATGACATTTTTCCAAAACATTAAAAATTGTAATACATATCTGTAATAGTCTTGCTTGCTTGAGTATTTTGAATGCAAGTATCGTCACTGCACAGTAAGGAACGGGTATGCAGCTGGTGTTAGCTGCTTGTGTTGTTATTTTGGTATATTGAACTGTTTAGTACTCACAGGCTTACCATCAGCACCAGCTGGTCCTGTATTACCAGGCTCTCCAGTGCCTCCTTGTTCTCCCTGAAGGCAACGGGAAGATCATTATTAATACAATAAAACAACAGTGCTTGTTTTACATCACAAGATCTGTAATCATTTATATATTCATGTGTGTACACTGTCAATTTGATGGTTAAACCATGGAAAATTGGTATCAAGCTTTCCTTGAACGTGATGCTTCAATTAATTGTCAGGGGAGACAAAACATCTGCAAGCCAGCGATGCCTTGAACATTTTCAATGTAACTACGTGCAGTAAAAGCATGGCTGCTTGACCTTATAAACACACGCATCCCTGCAACGAGGGAGGCTTTTTTACAATCTTTTTGTTGCTAAGGTAACATCTCTCAAATGTGCTTTAGTCCATGTTATTACAGAGCTTTGTTAAATATTAGATTCTGATTGATAAATTACGGCATTCTACAGTCTGTTATTTCTGAATAGCAGACTTCTGCTATGAATAACAGACCATTGCTATGGACGCAGTTCTCCAACCGTAGAACCTAATGGACTATTTTTTAGCGGAAGAAATAAAATAATTGTTTGCTGTTATATTTTGGGTCAAATTATTGACACAAAAGTAGCCGTGTATCCCCTTCAGGATGATTCAAGACCACTCCGCTCAGCGTCGGGGTCCTGCATCACCCTGTCTGGGTTTATTTCACAATAGGGTTAGGAAGAAGGTCGTTAAGAAGGACATGAAGCATTTTGTTGCTTGTTAAGGAAATTTCCATTGAAGCAACTGTTTATCTTCAGCAGCAATCTGTTTTTGCTTTACACAAACATTCAAGTATACAGGACCGAACACCACTAACCTGGGTTTACTCACAGTGGCAGGTCAGGATCTGCCATGTTTTAAATAACAAGCGTATATCTAATCCATGCATCAGTATAATTCCTTTAAGAGAGACCAAACCTTTAAGTAAGTAGTAAGTAAGTAAGAAATTGGTCATTTGTTAAAATAGTGGTTTGGTAAAAACATTGATTATTAAATTGTATATAACGTGTAGGCCTACCATACTGTGTAAATGCACACAATTATTTAAAAGCACACATAACTAATAGCCTTTATTGTCAAATATGAATCTAAAAAGCTCCCCTCTTGACTGATGTTTGATGAACAACAAACGTAGTACATGTATGTATCTGTATCTCTACATTTGACATTTGCAGTATTGACACTCTTCCCTAACATGCGTGATTCACTTCTTCAACCCCATCTCTGTGGAACGTTGTAACAGAAGATATAGTTCACACAGACCTTCATGCCAAGCAGTCCAGGGGGTCCTGGGGGGCAGGCACAGGGTTCTGGGGTGGATTCGGAGTAATCAGGACTGTTGGAGCACTGTAACGAAGCAAACAAAGCACTTTAGTAGATAGGCATCACCGCGGGAGATGGTGTGCACATGATGTCTAATGAGCCATGTGCATGCCAAGAGGCCCATATGAAGCCACCCACAACAAGGTGCCTTCTGCACTATAGGCTACATGGTGTAAATCATTTCACATATGCTGCTATGCTATGCTATGCTATGCTATGCTATGCTGCTCTCATGGTATTTCCGTAACTCTCAACCAACTGTCACACACAACACAACAGATCCAGTGCCAACACAGAAACATATGACAGACCAATTTTCCTATGTGAACTTGAACAAGGTTGGACATGACCTAAAACAGCTTTTATTGGTATACCAAGACATAATTGAACATATATTATATTGTATTCCTAGACAAAAGGTGTCAAAGTGTGTTTGTATTGTTTAGGTTCTGTGTTTTGTTTGGGCATGCTAACTTTGTAGCATCTCACATTATGGTTAGTTAATCTAGCTGGTCTGTTTCCAGTTAGAATGGTAGCAAGCCAAGTAGCTAGCTTGGCAATTGAAATTTCTATTTAAAATGTTATAGAGTAAAGACAATATTTAACTAGGCATATGGGGAAGGGCATAAAAAGACAGTGGGGGTATTTTACTATGTTTCTTTCTATTCTTTAGCAGGCCTGTGTAAAAAGCCTTCCAAAAATAGTCAAATATTTATATTCATCAACCATGCATTGTAAACGGTAATTTGGCACTGGAGTGGGCGGCTGAGAAAATTGCCAAGCCACCACACAACGGTGGTGGTTATACTGTGTTTCGCAAACAAAGGGAGTGCCAGATGTTAAAATAATACAGACTGCAATGGGTTTGAAACAAATTACATATTTAAAAATAGCATGACAAGCAAACAGAACAATTCAATATCATTCAAGATATGATCATACTTACAATTCCAGGTATTTCACAAGCTGTTTCTCTGTTGTTCTGCTCGGGATCACAGTAGATGCGGAGTTTCTGAATCTCAAACTAACCAAAATATCATAAAATAAATGACTTAAAGCGATAAACGAAATGAGTAAATACTTCAAATGACTGAGTGGGGTGCGGTTAATATAGTTCAATCCGTGCAAGGAACGGACAATGTCTTATTTTTTGGTACAAAACAACACACACGGTTTTGAGACATAAAAACAAGACTGGACTATAACTCCTATGCATATTAGCTCTGTTAGTGACAGGAACAATCTCTGCTAACGACGAGAAGTCAAAATTGCAGGGAATTACAGGGAAAAGTCCTTTAGCGTGGACTATGGAAAATAATTCTAATATTTTGCCTGGAAAGTGTTGAGAGTATCAGAGATGTGAGGATTAGGCATAGTAAAAAATAAAAAAAAGCACTGCTTTGAGAGCCGTACCAGCATGCTAGGTTTAAACAAGTACAGCTGCACATCCGCTTCCAATAACAGCCCAGCAAAGTTAAAACCATCCATATAATCATAAGAAGAAGAGTCATTGAAAGGTAAAAGACAAAAACCTCATCATCACACCTGTTCAGCAAGTTAGTTTGAGAACCAGTAACCAAAAACGTTAAACCATTGGCAGCGACTCTAAAAGGTGTCTCTTAATTCCCCAGTTGTACAAAATCCCTTCTAATTGGTGTTGCTTATGAATGAAAAACCATTAACAATGTACTGTAAATGTGTGAGTTTGCAGCCTTGCATCTGGCCTGAGGCCTATCATTAGAGCTTACAATTCACCAGTAAAGTTACTTAAGTAAAGTGATAAAAGGTTTAGTGTTGTAAATCTCTTTTAAATTGTGTTGTTTTCCTACTAATCAAATCTAAAATGTGTACAGGCACGTGGTTCAACACATCTACAGAATCAGATTCAGCTCAGTAACTTGGCCATTTGTTCCAAATTAAACATTTGAAGATTCATTTTTTTATTTTTTTATCTACACAATAAAGCAAACCTTTGTTATATAAAGACATGTTTCTCTTCAACTTAATCTTAACCTGGTGTCTCAGCATTGAAACCTATGATAACATTAAATTAACAAATAGTATACATTATTTTGTGCTTTGCTATTCTTGGTGTGCCGATAGTAACACAGACATGATCAGGGATGTTAGGAATGTACAGACAGACTTGATGTTAATAGTGTTGTTAAATAAAATGCATATTTGACAAAACTGTTCATATTGTACATAACAATCTATAATTGCTTCTTGAATCCTCTGAAGCAACATGGAACATTTAGTATCAACAGGACAGAATCCATATTAAATTATTAAAATATTTTAAAAACGTTGAAGTGTCAAAATATTTTGAGTTTGCTAATGAAGTATCATAAATATCCAAAACATGAGTTTGCTCATTAAATATGATTGAAATGATTTAAAAAATTGCTGGAAATCAGTGGCTGTTAAACTTACCGGTACTGTCGTTTCTTTGCTGACATACTTTCCCACTTGGGTTTTCCCGTTAATGAAGATACCAACAGGGGTTTCCAAGGGCAATGTTTCCACTTCCAGGTCGTCAACGTAGAGAGTAACATCCTCCTCAGTCACCAGTAGTCTCAGCTGGTGCCACTTCTCATCAAAGAGTACCTTTTTTCATGTGAGAGAACATGGTGGAAATGGCCATTGGCACAAGGCCGTACATTAGCACATTACTGCCTGGCAAACGCAAGTCCCTAAGAAGCACCACATGTTGAGTGGTGAGTCAGAGAGCAGAGAGATACACGGGTAGACAGACGGTGGTAACTACATATGAATGCCCGGTGCCATGATGGTTGGGAACTTTGTCCCCAATTCTGCTGGGATGTGTAACTATCTGTAATGGGTAGTTAATGGTAGCCCTTTTAAGCCAAGAACAGGGTACATGATTGATGGCATGTGTGGAAATAAATACATAAATAAATAAGTAAATAAGTCAATAGCAGGGACAAGTGATGCATGCATTGGCAAAGTCAGGATTATGAGGTTAGATTGGTACAAAGAAATGACATTCATGGCTGAAGCAAATGGTCAAATCCTGGGTGTGACTGCGTTGATTTAAACGGCAATGTCAGTTTTCTTGGAACATATTTTAGACACAGCGTACCCCCCAAAAACCATGACATCCTCTAATAACAAAGTGTATGGGTGCACTGAATGAATCATGAGCCTTTTGAAAACGGCACGACAGTGTGCCTCTGTTCAGCTGTTAGTTTGTACGTGCGCGGTTTCGATTTACCCTCGCGGTCTTCGGCGAGAAAGTCACGGTTTGGGTGCCACTGAGTGCATCGCTGGTTGTGGTGAACGCCACCGTGTAGTCCACTCCGTTCAGAGTCACGGCCATTTGAGGTTTCTCGTCGTGCGTCTGCACCCGCCACAGATCCCACTCTTCCGTGGTCACAGAGCCTTTATACTTCAGCGTAGCCACGAAAACATAGGAGGGAGGCAGGCCATCTGGGAACAGGGACCTGATGAGACCAGCGTGCCAAGGAGAAGAAGAAAAAGATCAGTGGACCTGGTGATAATGCGTTGATTGAAGAGGCAGTGAACGGAAGAAAGAAAGAACAAAAAAAAAGAATGAACTAACGAGCAAATAAAGCAAAAAAAACAAAAAACAAAAGCGAGCAAGAAAGAAAGCACGTATTACCTTGTTGAATCACTCAGGTCAACACGAGAAGTTATTTCATAGGCTCTAGTCCCATAAAACGACCCCTGTGTCTTTTTCGCCTTTTTGGCCAAATTCAAATGCAGCAGGATGTCGAAGCCCTTCTCCTCGCGTGAATCAATCGCTATTCTGTTCGGACAAACAGTCTCTGAAAGTGACCAGAGGTAAAAGGACCAAAAGAGTAAGAAAATGGTTCACACACATAATAATCGTCAATGTAAAATAATCATACATGTGACTCACTTTTGAAAGTTACAGCCTAAAGGCTTAACACTATTATTGTCTGTTGTGAGGTGGGCCTTAGAGAGGGCCTTAGTGTCTCCTAGTCCAGTCAATTGCCTCTTCTCAGAAACCTCTTTTTAAGAGGCAATTGACTGGAAACAATGTGTTTATGTTTATGTTTAGTGAACGAGGTAATAAACATTATCCAAAACTCAGTGTAAGCCCATTTAGCACCAAACAACAAGACCATTTAAAATCCCAATGAATGTTCCACATGTGGCTATTGGCCCTGATGTTCCTTAGATGATGTGTTCATTAAGTGCTCAGCTAAGTTAAGAGCAGCGGGATGATCAATTTAATGGTTAGGGATGTTCATCTCCAAGTTGAAAGGTCATGGGTTTGACCCCTGTCGTCCTCAGCCTAACCTAGCAAGATGCCTAACCCCTGCTAAGCTCCTGATTGGCCTCTATGTTTCAGCTATTCACTGTTTTTTTACTTTGGAACTACGCATCTCCTTAAGGACTAGTTTTGTAATTCGGGTGGGTGAACATGGCTTGGTCCTGGGCAGCTTTCAATCAATCACTTCAAGCCAATGTGATCCCCTTGGCTTGAAGGTGACGTCTTGTCCTACCACTGGCCCAATTGTGACCAACATGAGGCACTGGATATTTTTATTTTTTTACCTTCGCACAGTTTCTGGCGTATGACCTCACGGATCTTGTCGATGGCTTTGTAGTCCACGACGGAGAACACGTAGGTGGACGAGGGCTTGTTGGCGATGTCCCGCAGCTCCGACACTTCCGTCTCGGATCCGACACCGATGGCGAAGAGAATTATTCCTTTCTTCCGCGCCGCCTCCGCCGCCTTCAGGACCGCGTCCTGGGACTTCCCGTCGGTCAGGACGACGGCGATTCTGGCGATGCCCCTCGGACCGCGCTCGGAGAGACCAAACAGTTTATCGGTGGCAAACTGAATGGCTGTTCCTGTTCTGGTGTTGCCACCCATGTACTCAATGGACTCCATGGCCGCGATGACGTCCTTGTTAGATAAATGCTTCCCCAGGGGGATCTGTAAGACGGGGTCGTCGCTGTACTGGACGACCCCGACCTGCACAAACTTCTGTCCGATGTTGAAGCTGGTGGTTATGTTGACCAGCCATCGCTTGACTATGTCAAAATTCACGTCTTCTACACTCCATGAACCATCTAGGATAAAAACCAAGTCACAAGCAGCCGTCCTACAACCTGAAGGAGACAGAGGGAGACATCCAATCATGGAGTTAATGTAGGGTTTTAAATATTATACAACCATTCAGTTTATACTAATGAATTGTCTCAAACATGAATTTAAAATGAGTTTTGCTCGCTTATGTTATAGCAGGTTGATTGCTTTTACAATAGCAACAGGTGGTTTACAGTAGCCTACATGATTTCATTGTATGCTTTTGTTACGTCATGCATTAAAAAATGTCCATATACATCAATGAAGACAGAAGCAAGCTTACTTCTTAAGTCTTCATCTTGTGCTGTGCTAAGCAAATGGAGGAGCATGAAGCACAGACATCGAAAGAGAGAATGCATGGATCTTGTTTTGTAACCCATAATGAAGCAGTACCAAGCTCCAAATGTGCACCTATAAGGGAATGGAGACACATGCATGTTTTTTTTGTTTTTTGCTGTGATAACTTGAAGGGACAACACACATTGCATTTGTGATGAGAGTGCCATGTCATTTTTGCCTTGACAGATGTTGGGAGTGGTTGCGTGGAGACAAGAGCAGAAATGATTGATTGAAGGCGCCTTGAATCACAGTTGGAAAAAAGACTTGTGTGCACCAGACGCTGTGTGAAGATTAGCACTGCAGGGAGACAACATTCTTTACTTGCTCAGTAACTAAGATGAATGTGGAGATTCATGGCATGAAATAAATCCCACGTTTTTACACATTTTTTTTGTGTTGTTACAATTTTAAGCACTAATGTCAATCATTTTGTTCATCTATCTATCCTCCTCCTGACTCCATTGTATGTTATGTGTACATTAAGTGGAACAATAGTCAAATTACAGACACATCAGCGCAATTAGTCTAAAACAGCAAACAAAGAGAGTGCCACAACTGTAGGAAATAAGCCTGATATCATGTATTCATGATATTCATTATCTCTACGTGGTACCACGTAGAGATAAAGAAGAAGGAGAAGGAAACAACTGAAAATGATGCATAGCAACCTGCAGCATATCCTGCAACAAGATAGGTTCTAACAGTCTGTGTTGTTGTATGTCAGATAGACACAATAAAACAAGGAAAATGTGAACTGTGTTGAGAAACTGATACAATTCCATATTAGACCATATTATTACTGGCAACTCGTTTCCCCAATAAAACATAATAATGGATAGTACGATGTGATTCTTGGCACGGGGGATTCTTATTTTGGCAGCTGGCCCATGTAAAAAAGAAAACACGAAGTTGACTATCAAGGCAAAAATGACATTTAGAAATGCATGATTTGTCCTTCAAAAACAGTCATGCATGCAAAAACAAAGAGATTGTTTCATGAAGGAGAAAGTCATACCCTAAGCTCCTGATGGTGCACCCTGCAGTGGGATGAAAGTTATGTTCATGCCAGTGAAGTGAGGGATGAAATGGAAGGCATGGATCAATGAAATGAGTCTGTTACCTGTCTTTTCAAAAGAGCATATTTAAAGAGCATATATTTTATAACATATTTATATTTTGAAAAGGCAGAATCTGAGCCGCTCAGTAGCACTGCTGAGTCGGGGGCTCGGGGTGCATCTCAACATGTGTGAGTCAACAGCACTCATTGTGTTTTCTCTGTGACTGCTAAAAGAAACCGATTCTCATTGTAGTTGCCAACAAGAGAAAGAAAGAGAAACCACTGACATTATAAAAAGGGAAATGACTACAATGAGGACCAGACATCGCTGCACAAAAAGAACCCCAAAAAAAAAAAGAAAAAAGAGAGAAAGGAAAGGATCGACTCTGATTGAAAACGACCCCGCACCTTAAACAGCGCGACCAAACTGCATCCGGACACGGAGCCGGCCACTGCGAAGCGGTTTGCCAAAGGGCACAGCCCCATGAGCCTTAGCGTGGCACCGTAGCGCTGCAGGCCAACGCTGTGCTCACGTCGTACTGTATGACATGACTCTGTTTTTCCACCATGTAAAAGGCTGAAGTAACACAGCTCCACATGGCTGTGCTGGGCTGGCTGG
>OMNR01036431.1:4607-14945 GCA_900303205.1 Mora moro
ACGTCATCATCACCACACACACACACACACACACACACACACACACACACACACACACACACAATAGATAATAGGCTGATAATAGATTATCAGCCTTTATACTGATTTGCCGATAACTATAATAGCTCATTGGTTTTGTTTAATATAATTTTAATGTTTTTCTCTTCAGAAATGTATCCCTCAAGAAGAATGCAAGAGGTTAGTCATTGGACTATAAACCATCATCTATCATCTGTTTGTTTTTACAACTATTGCCTTTATTCATGTTAGAGAAAAGCAAAACGATTTTCACCCAATATCGTATATTTAAAACAGAACACTGCTTCACTTGTACAACATCCACCACAATCCAGGACTCAGCCACGGGAACCCAGCTTCCCTCGATCGAGTGAGAACTTCTTTTTATCCATCTTGTCTTCCATAACCTCCCCCTCAAATGTATACAACACTTTCACATCTTGATTTGCCTCTCTGTCTCCGTCTCTCTCTTTCTTTCAGCACCTCTGCGTAAGTCAACATCGATCCAGAACCTCACCCAGGCGGACACGCCGTGGGAGAGCGTCACCCTGAACCGCTGTCTGTTTGTGGCCATCGCGATACTGCTGATCACCTGTGGCTTCCAGAAGCTGCACGGCAAGTCAACAATAAACAATACAATGAACCAATAGCATAGCATAGCATTACACGTGTAAATGTTACAGCTGGATCCGAGAGCCTTCATTGGACAGCGCTGTGATTTATTTATTCCTTTTTGACAGAAACTTTGCGTGGGCACCGTATGACACACGAGGAGGAGTTCGGACTCACGAGACGCTCAGGCGCTTTGAAACACAGAGTGAAACCACCAGAGGTAGGAAAATGTAATAAAAAAGGAGATCTGATGTGCACCATTATTTATCCTCAAATGGGATTTTTAAAAAATATAAATAAATATATATATATATCTTTAAAACAATTGCTGATAAAGCAGCCAATCTCTTCAGCAACAATGGATTGAGAAGAAAAGATTCTCGATCTTCTCAATCTTTTAAATGCATTCAAGTAGACTCTGGCATTGAAACTTTGTCACTCTGAACCCCTCCCATCCAGCCTCCGATGTCTCTATGGGAAGTCGTTTTTTGGTGGGTGCCAGACTTGACAGACGATGAGGAGGAAGGCGGCAAAACCAACAGAGGGAGGTCAAAGAGAAGAGTGGCAGACAGAGTTTCAAGAGGTCTCAGGAACAGACCGCTGCTAGAAAAACTCATGAAACCAAGAGAAAATAAATTAAAGGACAGGAGAAGAAAGAAGACGAAAGACGACTCAGAAGAAGTCGACGCCGAGAAGCTAAAGGAGAAGAATAGCCGCGAGGAGACCGAGGAAGACGATGTGAGCGAGGAAGTGGAGGAAGAGGAAACATCTATCAAGAGCAAAAGTCAGACGAACAAGAAAGAGAAGACTTGATACTTGGCCGTGTTATTGGCCATCAACAGTATTTTTGCTAGCGTCTTGGGCTCCACACCAAACCATTATCACTTGTGCAAAAACATGCCAGTCCTCAAAATCTATTTAAAGTCTGCCACAAACAAAGCCGTCAGATGCCAAGAATACAATTGGATTGAAAACTTGGAATTCAATTTTACACTCAGAAATTTAAATAAAACAATGTTTTATGAGTACTCAGTTTGTGATATATATATTCCGATTCTAGAAATCCAAGTGTAGTATGACATACTGCATAACATGCATTACATGTTATGTAGTATACCATACATTTACTTTCCCCAAGTGGCAGGTCCAGATACCTACACGAATGAACCTGGATGATAGATGTGCTCGAGTATCTGATTTCACAATGCGTTACTGTATAGGCGGTCAAGTATTTAAACTAGATCTGTTCAGGTCAATTACCAATAGTCTGAATTAAAATGACTTGCAAATTGTAAGGATTGAAGAAAACATTTCTGAAAAATATATCTTAATATTGAACTAAAGGCAGTGGGGAATTAGTTGTCGAAGTTAACTTGTCTACCAATGATGAAACACAACACCTACACTTTGTTTTAAAATATTTAATTACAAAAACAAAACATTAAAAAGCGAGTTGTTAAATCGACAGTGGTGGCCCTGACTTTCCCCACATTCATACAAAACCTATTTATAGTGTTGCCATTGCATTGTCTTCAGGAAGAGTCCGATGACAGATCTCAAATGTAATCTACCGAAGAAAAAAAAAGTCAAAAATCATAAGCACTCAAATTTCTCCAATTAAGTAACAAACCTAAGAACCAAGACGACAGGGAATGGCGATGGTAAACAACGAGGAGGATCACAATCGTAACACGGCAACAGTTCCATCAGTTCGACATGGAGAGACCATCCGGGGGCGGAGGCCTCATTGGCATGGGAGGCATGGGCATCTGAGGGGGCATCTGAGGAGGCATCTGTGGGGGCATCTGGGGGCCGCCTGGAGCACCAGGAGGGAGAGGAGGATGAGGCATGCCCCCCGGCGGGGGAGGAGGCATGGGCTCGTTTGGCGGACGAGGGCCCATCCCACTCATCAGCGGAGGTGGGCGTTTTATGTTAGCTGGGGGCACCGGTCCACTGGACTGTGAGATGGATTTCTCCATTTTGAAATGGAATTGCAAGAAGAACTGGATGGAGAAAAAAGATATCACACCGTGGAGAAAGAGAGTCAGGTTTATGCGTGCACATCCTTAAATTATAATACTTTAAAATGCAGGTGTTTTTAAAGATGGATTTTTTTGTAATTGAAAAGGCAGATATTACAGTTTTAGTTAGTAGAAATAGTAGAAAAGTAGAAATATTTGTTGTATTAGTTCATTGGCACCTGTTTGGTTTCTTTGTTCCAATGGGTCCAGAAGCGGTTCTCTGCCTTATCAATTTCTCTGCTGGGAACCTAATTACAGGAAGATTTTGTTTGCAGAATAAACATTAAAGACAGCAATGTTAGCTATAATGTTAGTTAACTTACACGGTTATATTACTCACGGATTCAAACCTATTTTGCATTGAAATCCAATCAACAACTGACGTTGCTGATGTTTTTGACAATGTTAACATGTCCTAATTTAACGATTAAAGCTGCTGTAGGTAAGATTAGTCAGAGTCAGAAAGAGAGAGCAGAAGAGCACAAGATTTTGAAACTAAACTACTAAAAAAACATCCCCTCCCTCCGCCATTGAAGAAGTGTTGCATTTCACTCAATTGTGACGGACAGGCATTGACTCCCCGAACAAAATCAGGGAAGAGATGCCCTGATTGGTCAGAAATGACCCAGGAATGGTCTAAAAGGCTCATACAGAGGCAGGCGCAGTCAACTTGAAACAGATATTCTCACAGCACATTTCACTCATTAATAGCTGACGGGTGACTATGGCGTCTAACACATTACACTGAAATAATAATACACTCTTAAATCTTACCGACAGCACCTTTAAACCAATAAAATGATCCCACTCGTATAGGTAGGTAGGTATAAGTCACACAAACTCTACCATGTTTTTGCACTCTCCAATCAAATTCTGAAGAATCAAATGAAATTACTCATACGTTTCGAAGCACTATAATTGGTTTTACTTGGAGGTAAGATACACTCTTGAAATGCCATTTTACACGGTGTTTACCTTGAAGGCAATGGTTTCATATGGCTCAGCAGCAAGTAGGAGGTATTGCCAGCGACGATCTGGGGGCTCGATTCTCTGTTCATAAGCAGACATGAAGCGATGCCTGGGACCGATTCCTTCCGCTATCTCCGGGTAGTCAATCTGCCATGGAGAGGAAGGGGGAAAACAGTGTTAATCTTCTGCGTTAAACAATCCAATTCTAATGGCTGTACACAATGGTTCTAATCCTTCAAATGTCTGAGTCCAAAACACAAGGAGAATTCATGATAGATAAAACCAACCTGGAAGAGCAGGGACTGCTGCCCACTCTCTGGATCCCTCTGTTTGGTCACTAGTGACGATTATAAACATATTAGTCATATATTAGGAATGTAAACAGATTTTCAATCAAATAAAACGGCAGAAAGTTGAAATGTCTTTCAACCATACAGGCAGCCTACCTTTGTATCCGGGTCGTCCAATCTTTACAAACTTCTTCACCTCGACTTTCACTTTCTCCGGAGCTGGCTGGGCGGGAGCTTCTTTTGCCTCCTTGGCTGCTCTTCTTGCCCTGTAAACACGACATAATGGTTGTAGATATACAGTTTGAACATCGGGAAAGAATTGGGCTTGTATAAAAGATGTTAACTTACAAGTTGGTCTGATGTTTCTTTCCTTGAGTGTGAGCTAAATAGCTGCCCTATAAAAAGATGGAGGAAGGTTAGAGGTTATTTGTTCTATATGTCGAAAACAAAAGGCTTTGGTTAGACATTGAGTTTTTGTTTGCATCCTTACCTCATTATTGTGAAGAGTTAGACAAAGTTTGCACTCGTATGAGCCCAAGTGATTTTTCATAAAATATGGGTCTTTGTTGATGTCAATGGTCTCAAGAGCCAACTGACGTAGCCGCTCTCGCCGATCCCGGTTGCTTTCAGAGGTGGAGGCAACCCCACCACTGCCCGTCTTACCGCCAGCTCTGTGTTGGAAATCCATCTTTGCAGGGTACTCTAACACTCAAAGTGCAGTCGGCACAGTAAACACTGTACAGAGCCCTGCCAAGTCCCTGTTGGGTTGAAAAAGTAGTTTACTTTTCACAGTTCAATAACCATTTCCGCCAAGTATATAACAGTTAGTAATATTCCCCGAGTATATAACAGTTAGTGATATCCCCTGTGGAATGATCTGTTCGAGTAGTATCCTCTCTGAATAATCCGTCTCGCATATACCATATAACTCAACATTGGCACAGTGCACAGTGCATAGTTTGAGTAACAGAATTCCTGCAAGCACAGTAACGTACAGTGGTCGCAGGAATACTTGCTATATGCATGCTAGCTTAACACAGTAACAGGCTATCTTGAAGCGATGGTAAGCTAATGGACGTTAGCATTGTCTTCTAAGTTTTTGGTAACTCGAAAGTAGAAAACGGGTATCCGAAATACGCGGCTATGCACTTATAGCCAGAAATGTAACTTAAATATAAGGATCTTTGAAAAATATGTCCATTAAGCGTTTTCTTTCGTAAACACACTTACCAGCTCGACGTTGTGATCACGCCGCTTAAGATTGAATGAGTACACAATACGCATGCGTAGGATTTTGTATAACTTTATTGACAAAGATGTACGACAAGCATAATCATTTTATAAACTCCAATAACATCGACTCTTTCCTCAATATCAAACATTTGCCGGTAAAATGTTGCTATACATTTTAGTTATATGCTAAAAAAACCTAATAATATATACGTTTACATTAATGACCACCATATTTGTCCCCTAATACCTGCCGTACTACCCTGATATCCTATTTCCTCGTAGTGAGGAGTGTCTGAGGCGAAAGTGACCAGTTGTTGATGGAGCTGTTGGATTCCGGCGTTGTTTTTTCGCAAAATGACCAGCCGCAGGCGAACACATTTCCAAACTATAAGGCTAGATAAGTAGAAGGTTGCGGTAGGTGATAGCGTCACCCGAATCGAGCTTAAAGACGACCAATATCTGCAGCCTAACTCGGGTTACCTGTCATCAACCTGGGAGTCGTAATGCGTTTCAACGAGAAGGAAATCGTGTCACTGAGCCGCCAACCTTCAGAAAGGGCAGCCGAGCTGGGCATGAAAGGACCTAAGAAAGGAGATGGTAATCATGCTTCACACGTAACACGCTGGGATCCCTTGTGATTGTACTTCCGCCTCTTATTTCGGTGTGCAACTTGTGATGAGCGATTTTAATGTAAATCATGTATTTCAAGGGCAGGCCTATTTGTCATCATGAGTAGGCTGTAGCATTACGTTATCACTGTCAATTGTTTTTAGTGTTTGGGAATACATCATTCTAAGTTACGGTTACGGATGTGTCATAGCTGGGTAAACAAACGTGTTATTACAGGACGTGTGCGTTTAGGCTTGGTGGTGGAATATTATGGGATATCATCATCATTATTATCTGTCTGTGTTCACCTTTCCCTGATTTCAGTTTTGTGACAAGAGTATCTTTCTCACCCCCCTCTTACAGTTGTAAAGAAGAGATTGGTGAAACTAGTGGTTAATTTTCTTTTTTATTTCCGGACTGATGAAGAGGAGGTGAGACCGCGATAGCAAGCAATACCTTCTTACGTTATCCTTAGGTTTTGGTCATTGTAAATGGCTTTTATATAGGCTTCCCATGCATAGCTTGCATGTCGACTTACTTCACCATAATACAATTACTGTAATGAACACCCCCCTAATTGTACCCTGTATCGTGTATTTCTCAGCCCATTGGTGCTTTGCTGCTCGAACAGTGCCGGGTAGAGAGAGAGTCTAGCCATGTCTTCTCTATTGGTAAGTCACCTTTTCAGTATATTCTTTATTCATAGTAATACTAACTACGATGTAATACTGCATTGCACATCTATTCATAGCAACTGTGTTTATTTTACTCTCGGACACTTAATCTGAATTTGACTAGTATTTTATGCAATAATCATCAGTTTGAAATGTTGTGCTTTTGCTTTAATACATCAAACACGCGCTTCCTTTTTTTTTTTTTAAATAAGCATTTGATTTTACTCCCCACCGCACTACAATTGGATCACAAACATGTGAATTGGATGTTGTTATTAATGTTCATGTTTATGTTGTGTTGTAGCATTTTTAGACGAAGCAGAGAAAAGATACATGTTTGAGTGTGACTCTGAAGAACAATGTGGGGAGTGGATAGACTCTATCATTAAAGCCAGGTAACGCGTCTCTCCATACATGTGTGTCACATGAACGGTGACCTCATTATTTGTTGACCGGTGGTTTGACTGTGAATTTAAAATGCATATAATTTAATACACATTCTCTAACATCTCTCCTTCATCTAATTTCTTCACATACAGTTATGAGTTCATGAGGAAGAACCTTATATTCTATCGTACCGAAATACACAGACTGACTGGCAAGGTGAGCTACTTATACCACATTAGAGTGGCTTCAGTGGGAATCAAGCCTTAAACTCAATCAGTGTTGGTACCATGTTTACCCCGCTGTACGTCACAGGCCATAAGCAACGACAACATTCATTCACAAAAACACTTTTACATTTGCTAACTGTGCCCTTTCTGTGTCTTCATGTGCTCTCTACCCCTATGCGTTTGACAACTCAGGACCCCTTGGAACAGTATGGCATTTCAGATGAAACCCGTTTCCAGGTCAGCAGTGGACTGCAGCTTATGCCTAAAGATACCTCGTCCATGTAGCCAACCGTCCTCTATGTCCAGGTTCCTGTTCTTCTGCTGTCATTATTCATCTGCTGTCTTTCGGATGTAGCTAGTAGATGTTTGTCCTCTCATTCCAATGGTCATTCATTTTCAAGTAATGGCATTTCCCTATATACTGTAGATTTGTTTTTTATTTCACCAGTGTCTTATTTGTTTCTGTGTATCTTTCGTAAACCAGAGATACTAGTACAAAATGAGGGCTGAAATATTTTTTCATTCAATACTTGTAGTAGGAGAAAAAGAAGCTGTTATATTTGCCTGCACTGTAAATACTTTTGTTAGTACTAGGACTGCTTCTTGCTGTATTCTAAGATAATGTGATTATGCAAACTTCTGGTACCAATGTACTTATCGAGACAAGTTGAGGTTGTCAGTCTTGACTTGGTAACACTGTGGTGTAATTGTAGCGTTGGCCAATGAAACCAGCGTTTCAGGAATTTAGAAACTCTGAACATGTTTTTCTTATTGGAAAGGCTTTGGCAATGTACTTTTACCTTCACCTGTTTTGGATAATAATGTTTTTTTTAACTGCAGACATGAGCCACACATTTGAGTTCCTTAGGCATGAGAGGTTGTCGATTCTGAAAACATTTTGTTAACCATCAACATCGCATTTGAGAATAACACTGCAAAATTTTTTGACATACATTTACTAAATTACTTCTATTGCTCTGTAAAATGTTGCACTTGCTATTATTACCATTGTTGGATAATATGAGAAATTGCCCTCTAGCTTTTTTAAAAAAAATCAATCTAGAGCTAATATATGATCTAGGGATCTACTATTGAATGTTTGTCTTTTTAAATACTTTGCACATGGGGTATGTTTAATCTGTCTTTTATTTGATTGTCATTTAGTAGATTCACTTTTCCAATGAATCTATAGAATCTATTTTTTTTCTAATAAATATATCCATGACAAATCTGTTGTGTTCTGAAAATGATGTGTTATTGTCAATGATGCTGTGACCAATTTACATTATACTGGCATGGTGACAGAATGCGTTGTGACAGCTTGAATGTCATACTGCTAATAATATCTGCCCCACTTAATCCCATTCACACTACCAGCTGTTTGGGATAATCTGTGATACCATACTATGCAATACCACATTACCTCTCAAAGGAGGCAGTGAAGACAAAACACGTATATCTTAGCAGTACACTATATCTCAGCCTGAAACAGCCACTGGACGGTGTGACTAATATAATCGCAAAATATGACGCCGTTAATTATGCCAATGTGACTAATCTCTACCTGTCTTGTGTTGGTTGCAAGTGAATAAAGGACCACAGGACCTGTCCAAAAGACCATGATCGGATGAACACGTTTCCTTAGCAACCCACAATGTGTGATTCAAAAATCGTGACGTCACGGTTTTCCCATCGTCCCTAGCGAGCTGCCGATGTTCCGAAAAACATTTGTATTTTGTTTACTCCCTTCGAAAACTGAACGTTTGAAACCAACAGCATTTTATACACAATTAAACACGAGCATCTTGGTTGAGCGTCAAGTAGTCCGTCGACGGCGAGATCAACGGTGGACGGTACGTATCCCCGCACGCAAATACTGTGGACGAACATTGTTCTGAAGGCATTTGCTAGGTCGTTAGCATTAGCGTACCGTTAGCAGTAGTTAATGTATCCATTTAGCTCTCCGATCCTATGCAGTAATTTGGCATTTGCGTTTTCCTTAATTCCCCACTATATTGCTATTGTGTTCATTTGAGACCGGATGATTACTCTCTTAGATCTGTTAGCTTTAGCGATGGATAACAATGGTCGTGTTTTTGTTTTTTACGACAACGAC
Organism: Mora moro; assembly: GCA_900303205.1. Lineage (NCBI taxonomy): Eukaryota > Metazoa > Chordata > Actinopteri > Gadiformes > Moridae > Mora > Mora moro. Next base: position 13,764 of record OMNR01036431.1, read on the forward strand.
TTAATGGTGTAGCAGTACGTAGAGTTTAATCACAAGGTCCCCAGCGTCCTGACCAACCTTTATTATACCTTCACACAGTACCACTGGGTCGAGTCTGATTCATGTATTTACTGGATATATGCATACTATATAACCAGCAGGTAACGCCTTTGAATTGTAAAAAATATACGTTAGACTGCTGTTTCACAATTCGCGTAATGTTTACGACTGCGGCTGGTGGCTTTTTTCCTTTGTACTCATTGTTTAATGTGCGTCGTCGACATTTTCACACGTCTCGAGTTGAACCGTTTACAAGTGGGTCTGGTTTATGTCCTTTCGTGGATTTTGTTGAAAACGTGTTTACTTTATTTTTATTTTTTTAGTCATGGACCAGGACTATGAAAGTAGACTGCTCAGACAGATCAACATCCAGGAAAATGCAAGCCCCGTAGTAAGTAAAGAATTATTCTCATGTACCGAATCTAACTATATTGACTTTGACAATTGTCATTGTTTTCTCACAAACATTTTTGATATTTACAAGGTCTATGAAGTCTATACAATCCAACGTATGTGCAATGTTTTGTAGTTATGACATCACCTGTCTACCTGTATGGCACTGTTTATGTGTAAAATAAACACAATTACAATAAATAAGATATTGATTGCTTGATTGATTTTAGTAAGGGAGCTTTTCTTAGCAATGAAGTGATACTAGCTCCACCCAAAGACTATTCTTTGCTCATCATGAAGTTAGGATGGGTTAAAAGGGTGTGTCACTCCACACATTGCACAACGATGTGTTAAGCCACTGTTGCTTGCATCCAGTTTGTGTACACATCGTCAATCGTATACAATGTCACCGTAATAATCCTCTATCTCCCTCTCACAGCAGCCCTTTGTCTTAACCGTTCTCTCTCTCTCTCTCTCTCTCTCTCTCTCTCTCTCTCTCTCTCTCCCCCTCTCTCCCTCTCCCCCTCTCTCCCCCCCCCCCCCCCCCCCCCCCCCCCCCGCCCCCACCTCCCCCCCCCCCCCCCCCCCCACTCCCCCACCCTCCCCCCCCCCCCCCCTCCCTCACCCCCCCCCCCCCCCCCCCCCCCCCCCCCCCCCCCCCCCCCCCCCCCCCCCCCCCCCCCCCCCCCCCCCCCCCCCCCCCCCCCCCCCCCCCCCCCCCCCCCCCCCCCCCCCCCCCCCCCCAGAATT
>OMNR01036432.1:6956-31831 GCA_900303205.1 Mora moro
AGAAGGCATATTTCAAGTTCCGATGCTCCAAAAGTCTAATTGATCGAGAAAGTGTCTATAAACACTTTCTATTTTTTTTTGTTTAAAATCACAATTAAGCGCCACTCGGTTTCATTCCACCCCAGCAGGAGTTTCATTAAGAAACATATGATGCAGGCATCCAGATCTACTAGGGTTCCTCAGCGATAAGACGGTACTTTATTGATCCCAGAAGGGAGACTTGGTTCCACAGCAGCAAGTACCATCCAGCCTTCCACACTAATCTAAAATGTCCACTTAAGGACGTTTAAGTACCTGAGCAGTGCGTTGATGGGCACCTTCTTCCAGGGGATGCTCTGTCTCAGCATGTCGGAGGAAAACGAGGGGAGGCTGAACAGGGACTGCAGAATGGCGTTCATGTAGCATGTGTTTCCCAGATTGGAAAACCTACAAAAGAACAGGTAAAATTATAATAACAATAATAAATTACACACTTTATTCATCTAGTACCGATTGAAGCATCCATCGAACCATTGCTTTTAATCATGTCCATCGTTTTTACCCTCTGATAATAAACTGATAATTTTCCCAACTAATAAAGTTTAGCCCTGACCAGCAGCTACTGTAGGTTATAGACAGTAATCTGCCAAAAAGGCACACAACTGCAGTACACGTGTACTCATTAGAGGGCGGTAGGGTCAAATACAGGTGTCCAATGTAAACATTGCTCATAGCATATCACCAATGACCAATGCTTATCTGATATAGCCCTCAGCTGTGATTGTTGTGAATGTTGTATTGTCCGTTGTTCAGTAGTCTTGCTGCTCTTGTACTTTCCATGACCATTTCTGTGATCAATCGACTATATTTACATTTAGAACTGCAACACAAAGTGCTTCACGCAGGAAACAAGAAATTACAAATCAAAATGGAGTGTTTGCTAGTGTTTGTGGCCTCCCAGTGGTATATCGTTACCCTTGCAGAGGGGCCTGTGGCTGGGCGAGCGTGGAGGGCCTCTGCTTGTTCCAGCCACCGTAGTCCACAGAGGGCCGGACCTTCTTGAAGGGGGTGGAGTGGTTGGGCAGCATGAGGCTCCTCTTGGCGGACGGGCTCTGGGTGGTACTAGAGGGTCTGGGTGAAAGGAGGGAAGGAGTTTCGTTGAATATGTGTCCAGTGACATTTGCAAGCTGTTAATAAAAGCAATAGGAAAGGTTACCAGAAGCGTGCACATTACTCAGATCAATAAAACGTCATCAGGTTTACACGTGTTGGACCTGGCCTGTTGGACCTAGTATGTTAGTGAAGACATTTAAAATGGCACTAATCAAAATAACTAATTCTACTTATTCAACCAAAAGTTGTCAAGCAGTTTATTGGTTATATAACCCCGAGCTAGTGGCAAACAGTATTACTTCATCAATTCGTTTTTGTAATTTCATTATGTTTAAAGAAATTTCCTCCATTCGTTAAATCTGCCTAGTTCTCTCCATAGTTGGTATCATTTTCACGCTAAAAACAGCCGCACTCAATAACAAAGATTATGTACTGCTGAATCATTATTTTGGAGGATGCCAGAGCAACAACAATGTGGTTATTTGAGTCACAGCAACTGTAATCTAGCGATCAAAGATCAAAGTTAATAATGTTTAATAAACAAACGGGCCATTCGGTAGACGCATTTATCCAGAGTGTCTTACAATGAAGTGAGTGCATGGATGGCTCCGGTGGGAGTGGAACCCCCAACCCCTGCAGTGTTAATAGACAGGACCGTGGAGAGAGGATGCCGTACCTTTCCAAGAAAGAATGGTTCTGGCTGAAGTCCTTGGTTACAGATCTGCTGCCATAGAATATGGACGGCTGGAGGGGCCCGCCGAGAGGGACTGGAGGAGACGGAGAGAAGGGCAGGTCAAACAAAACCGCCTGTGGCCATTAAAGATCCCATCGTTGCGAGAGTAGGGGGGGCTAACCCCGGTGTCGTGGCCCAATTCCCCAACCTGACTCCTGCAGCAACATGGCCACCTAATCATCCCCTGGTCTCTAATTGGATGGTTTCGTTCCTCACCACTGGATGGGTGAGGTGCCCCACATACAAATGCAATTAATGAATTATTTATTATTAAAACAGGTTCTTCTATACTACCATTTCATTACTACAGTCAATGCCTTTAAAGGGGGTCTAGTATTTCATGTTTCAAGGCCATGACTGACAGAAAGGGTGGGAAAGTGTGTTTTGGGAATGGGTGTCAACCTGAGCTTCGGTTCTCCTCCGACTGTTTCAACTTCTCCTTGCAGCTGAGGAGAAACTTCCTGGCTGGATCCGAAGTGGCCTTGTTGTTGCTATGGAGACAGGATGGGGGCGAGAAAGGATGGTGATTAATATCCACATAAGTCATCAACGGGTCAATTAGACACAAAATAAATACACATATTTTTATCCAAGCATAATTTCTCAGTTAGCACAGTAGCCGGCTGTCAAAACCATTAGTTGGCTACAGACACTGAAAGCATAATTTGACGGGCACTTTCTAGCACGGGTGGCCCCAGTTAGAATAGAACCACTAACCGCGGCAGCGTTAATGCCGCGCTCTACCAGTTGAGATGGACAGGACATCGGACTCGACCATATGTGGCATTATCTACCTCGACGAGTCGTTTTCCTTGGGGTAGTCCTCATTTAGCTCGCTGTCAGAGTTCATGAGTCTCTTCCTCTTCTCACCCCTGATGAGGAAAATATACTCTCTCATGAGGAAATTACAGCATCGGTTTTTTTGTAACGTTTACAACAATGTCTGCAACATTGGCATCTATGATCCAGGAGTCCCAGGGCGACAGCCCCGCGCCCCTACCTGTTCTCAGAGAGGCCGGCGCGGGTGGGGGTGGAGGAGGCTCGGCTGGGGCTGCCCAGGGGTTTACGAGGGGTCTCCTCCCTGCCTTCCACACTCTGTCTCCTTGGTGTCGTCTGGTGGAGAGAGAGAGTATATTAGTGGGGAAATGGGTTTGTTTTATCCACTCATTGGGTGAAACAGTGGACATTCCTGGGCGTTTTGTGTCGCTCGTTACCTGTCTCTCTCCGGGCGGATTGGTCTCGTTCTTAACCGCGCGGTTCCCCAGCACACTGAAGCTAGCACTTCCATGGGATGTTTTTAAAACTAGGAGGGAGAGGTAAAAAAACATTTATATTAGCATTCAGTAGTTTTTATCCATTCATAATTTACTCTTATACACAGATACTTAAGTAGCAAGTAGGGGTTATGGCTCTTACTCAAGGATGCATACAGGTCAGACAGACATCTGGGTTCGAACCCAGTGCCTTTCCGCTTGGGAGTCAAATAGGGCTGCCACTAACAATTTTTCTAGTGATTCATCTATCGATTCTTTTTAACGATTAATCAATTCATCTAAACAATGATTTTTCACCCAAAAATGCATACAATTTATTCAGACGGCTTTGCCTTTGACTGACAGCAAGAGATAAAGAAAGGAGAAAAACATCCCCTACACAAAGACATCTCATAATGGCAGAAATCAAATAATTAGATGAGGCACACATCCAAATAAGCCCAACGCTGTCAATCAACACAGAATACGGCTGGATTCTAGCCTAGCCTGATTCTAATCAACATTCAACTCATTCATTGACATTTCTAAGGTAGCAGGCAAACGAGTGATTATGACTTTAATAATGAGCGCATGTAGCAGCCACAATGGCAGAAGCTCTCCCTTCTAATAATAACGCGTTGGTAATTAGTTTCATAAACGTGAAGAGACTACACTAGGGCTGCAACGATTTGTCGATTGATCGACAAAAGATTAATCAGATATAACTGATAATTAATCGTTTAAGTAATTTAATTACAAATAACATTTGCTGTTTAATGTTGCAATTCAATTAAAGTATTTGGTGGATCATTGTAAAAGGAATAGTTTTAATTTATAGTTTGAGTTTTCCTTGGCTGCTTGTCAGATAAAGTAAGCAAATTTAACTTGGCATTTGCTTATAATTATGCATTATTTATGAAATTGTATAGACTACATGATTAATTGAATAATTGAAATAATCGTTAGTTGCAGCCCTAGACTACACTCCTTAAGAGGCCGATCACACAGTGTCTTCTCTTCCGCTGACAAGCGGGGCTGGTCCATAAACATGCGTGGATTAAAAAATATTGACCTTGTCGCATTTTCAGTGGCAGCCCTAGAGTCAAACACCCCAGCCTCTACACTATCCACCATACTGCCCCTCACAATACTTCACCAGCAAATGGCCACGAGACAACAAATATATAATAATAAACAAACCCAAAAGCCAAACTCATCACAACAGTATAGCAGAGAGCCAGAACATTTGTGCTTACCTTGCTTGCCCTGCTTCATCTTCTCCAGGTACTCCTTGGTCTTCTGGACCAGCGGAGCAGGCAGCTTGTCCAGCGTGATGATGCTGCTATCCTTCAGCGTCAGCATGATGCGACTCACACTCTGGGAGATCTGCTTCACGTTCTGGTTGAGCTGAAATCAACGATGAGAGCGGTTACGTTATTGTAGTCAAATATGTGTTTTAACGCGCGCACATTGTGTTTTGCCGTGCATAGCGTTGCCTCATCAGTAATTACCAATGTGCTTAAATGCGTGCAACGGTTTTAAGCGAGGTGAGGAAGCGTGAGGAAGCGCCTGACGGGAAGCAGAGGTTCTCAGTGAAGTGGACCATGGTCAATTGCCAACAATATAAAATAAAAGCATTCGCAAAGCCAGTTAGTCATAGTATAAATTACAACAGGGTGAGGCAAGCGAAGGTTATGGCTCCATCACCGTAACGTGTTACAAAGTATTAAAATGAAGCTTGATTTTAGGTAAAAATTGTCTCGCAGTATGTTTGCTATGATGGTTGTTGTGTTGCAGCATGTTGTGAAGAATTTAGAATGGTGATTGAGCCAAACTACGTGTGCAATACATGGTTTTAGGTATTCACCATGGTTTAAGGTCATAGAGTTTGAATGTTAAAACTGTGGCCTTTTTAGAACTTGACAGCACTACAACTTAAATCTAAATTAATATATCTAAAGCTATGTTTAGTTGTACGTTGAGTCTTTGGACCACACTTCCAGCCGAGCAAAAGGACAAAACAAGACTTAGTTACTTTGATAATGGACACAATAATAGCAGAACACCCACTAAACATGTTTGTCATCTGTAACAAACAACAAACCAGCTTAAAATGATTGAGTTACCATTTGGTTTGTATATGCTGATTTAAAATCTACAAGTACATATGTGTCATGCATCTATATAGTTCACCCTATTGTCTACCTAACAGTTTTAGTAAATTTAAGATTTAATTCTATTTATTTTTTTAACATTTGATGAAGTACATTAAAACAACCCATGACATTGCAGCATACCAAGTAGAAAATGTAAGCGTCTTGTGTTTACCTGAAAGGTTTTCGGTGCTCCACCGCAGTTGAATCTCAGGGAAAGGCTGCTTTTGTTGTCTTTCTCCACGATTTCAAAAGTTCCCTCTTTCCACCTGGTGGTGCCCAGGTCGATGCTGTTGAAGCGTATCTTCACAACACTACTGCTGGAGAGTTTAGTCACTACGGCTGCCATGGCTGACTGTCCCGTTGGCACACCTGGAACCTGGACCAATTGATCTAAGATCAGAAACATTGTTCAGGAAATAACAACACCACCAAGTAATCAAACAACAGTGAGATTCAGCTTAATTTAGTCATTGAGGGGAGAAATTGTTTAATGGAAGATAAATATATACTTTTATCCCAGACAGAAATTTAGCTAAGAGTGAGTGAGTGTATATTACATATATACACACACACACACACACACACACACACACATATATATATACAGAAACACACACAATGAGTGGTTGCAATGTAAATGCAATAGACAAATGTAAACAGTAGACAGTTGAGGCAGCCATTATTGACAACATAACAGTTAAAATATTGCATAGGTTATACGACTACATTTAAACTAGTAATGCTTTTTAAATTAAAGTAACGAATTGTCCTATGTGCTTTAACATTAAAGCGTCACAGAAGTCAATGGCTATAGGAAGAAGAAAACATGCATAGTAGATTCCCTCCAAGTACAACCATGGGTCACTACAAGTTAACTTGCCACCAACACTTGCTTGCTTGACAGACGAATGTAAATTGCAACACAAAACATTGGGTAAAGGCCACTGTCAATGTTTAAGTGGACCAATAAGACGCTCAACTAAAATGAATAGTGCACCCCGAAGTAGCGGCTATCACCGTTAGCAGGCTAAGAGTCATCATCACACCACCTGCAGCTCTGCCCGCTGGCCGAGCTGCTGAACGTTAAGCATATGCAATTAAACACGACACGACACGATTTAAACCCCACTAGAAGACAAAAACCTTCCGTGTATCTGGTGCACCGCTGGTAGCGTCCTTCCACACACACGTAGAAGTAAATGCAAATGTTGATGTCCACGGTGCAGCTAATGTCACCAGTGTAGCCAGTGTAGCCCAGTGTAGCTCAGCGCTAGCAGCGCAGGCTGTTGCGAAGGCCAGCGTTAGCATTAGCTCGCTACCCCCGCTAGCTTAACAGGGGCTAATTCCGCTCGCTCGAGTGTCAATGTTGCCGATGAAAACATTAACGCGAGACTCAATTAACCGCGCCGCGACTCCCTCACCTCCGGGTTATATGCGCTCCTCTCCACGCGTCCCGGCCCTCTGTGTCGCGCCTGTGAATCCGTAAAGAGAAGAAAGTTGGCTTTGCCGGCTTCTCTCTCTCCCCCGTGTAGCCGTGTTGTTGTGTTGTTGACGGACTGGACACACGACGCCGCGCAGCGCTGCCAGGATGATGGCGGGAATGTCAGGTTTTCACCGGAAGTGAGCCGCGAGAGTACCGCGAGAGGTCTTCCCGCGAGAGGTCTTCTCGCGGGGGGAATAGGGACGCTCTTTATTTATTTTTAAATGTTTCAAATGCACAGTGTTTCACGTTAGAAATAGTGCAGTGTTGCGCTCCGTTATACGTTTGTGTTCACCACACACTTATAATCAGAATCAAAGTAAAATAAAATATAATAATAACGGCATAGATAGATAAATCTAGACAAAACAAAAAAGAAATAAAAAAAGAAATAGACATGACATGAGTACAGGAGGAGATATCATACGGCTTTGAATACTGATATCTCATGTAGCCATGAGTTAAATATTTGTTGTTTTTTTTCTCCCAATTTTGGGTACACATTTGACAGATTCTTTTTATATCTATTCCTGTAATGGAGGATTTGTCAGAATTATGAATAGTATATCACATTCATTGCTATTAATCGCGGGTCGTGAAGCTTTAGAAAAGCTGTGAATCGCCTCCCAGGAGGGGAACTTCTTTGTCGTTCTGAAGACAAGTAGGCCTGTCATCTGCTAGTTGAGGTATTATCAATCTATTATTTCCAATTTGTATACCCTAAATAGGTCTACTTGTACATTCGACAATATAAAGATTATTTTTTAAATTAATTAAATTAAACATAAAAAAGGAAATACTGGCATCCCTGACTCAGGCGTCTATGGACGTGACTCCAGGGGATGTACCACAGCTGTTTATGTTGTCATGTATGGTGCAAGCACAATTTCCGAATTTGTCACCGAATACATTAAACACACAATGTAAAACAAAAACAATGCATTAAATCACAGAGTAAATTGTTTATGTTTCATCAATAAAAGGCTCAAGTAAATTTAAAGAGACGTCCTACATTGTTGTTTTTCATTATCGTAAGCGATTCTAAGTAGCCTGTAGATAATTCTTATCAGGAAGTAGAGAGAGAAAACATAATTGGGCGACGGAGAGAGGGGGTAAAAGATATACAGCTGGCAGTAAAGTTTAATGGAATATGGATGTAGAGATCAAGGGCGGGAGATGCTCTTTTGATTATTTTTGGTATTAAACATGGTTAAATAAATATAATTTCGGAAGAGAATGGAGAAAAGTACCAAATTCGCCCAAAAGATGGCGGTAATGCGACAATAGGGACTCAATCATCTCTGAAACACCAACGAGAAAATGATTGGTCTTCTCGCGAGATTATAGTCCTTTCGCATTAACTTGTCTTAAAACAAAGTCATTGCTAATTTCGCTGGATTATTTCTTATGGGTAGCTAATGATCCACGCCGGATATGCACAAACTATCTTCGGAGTTACTTTAACGAATACTGTCTGTTTTCTTGCGCGGTGTAGATGTGCAACTTGCCCTGTTTGGGCATTACTAGACGAGAGTTGGAGTTAGCATTAGCAGCTAGCCTGTGCATGCTACCGCAGTTAGCTTGGCCGCTAGCCGCCAGTGGAGAAAGTTGGATTATATTACTTCACTAGTTGCTTTTCCAGGCGGTGTTTACAATAGGTTCTCAGCGTCATACCGGGGACCAGATCCAGGCATTGCACAAAATGCTAGCTACAGGAGCAGTGAGTATTTTCATATTTTGTTTTACGTGTGTGTGTGTGTGTGTGTGTGTGTGTGTGTGTTATGTAGCTCGACGGAAAGCGGGCTTTGTGTGTTGTTGTAAATAACCCGATGCAAGTCTCAATGAAACGACTCTGTTTAAACCCACAGGTCGGTTATTTTACCGAATACCTTGATACTGTTTGCTATCTTGCTAGTATTGATTGTTCTCCTTTTCCAGGCTGTTACTACAGCTCTGGCCCAGGTGGACAGAGAGAAGATCTACCAATGGATCAATGAGCTGTCAAGCCCGGAGACCAGAGAGAATGCGCTGCTGGAGCTCAGCAAGAAGCGGGAATCCGTGCCAGACCTGGCGCCCATGCTTTGGCACTCCTGCGGCACTATTGCGGCTCTTCTACAGGTATAGTGTAAAGCTATTTTCATTTGCGTACGTCCCTTACACTAGACACGTATGCATAATGGTCAATAATGTATTTTTTTTGTAGTTTATTCCTTCTTTAAATTCGTATTACTGTGTACTTTCTGCTGTGACACCCAAATTTCACATTTCTGATTAATAAAGTACAGCGGATCTTATTTCAGACCGTTAATGCATATTTCAGTTGCAATGCAAATCTGAAATGTTATCATTCTGGAAGCAACTAGAAATATTTGAAATGTTTTCCCCCCTCCCTTTCCAGGAAATTGTCAACATCTATCCATCGATTAACCCACCTACACTGACGGCCCACCAGTCCAACAGGGTGTGCAATGCCTTGGCACTTCTGCAGTGTGTTGCTTCACACCCAGAGACCAGGTAACGGTCCTGCAGGGAGCTTCAATATGGCTTTATTGTGGAACTTATGGTGTACCAGGCATTTGTCGGTTCTGCAGAAGTGATTGACTATTCTTCTTATCCTTCTGTCTCATAGTGTCATTTTCCTATTATGAAGAATCTATGCTCTAGATCTATGATTTATTATGTTACAGGTCAGCCTTCCTTGCCGCCCACATCCCCCTCTTCCTCTACCCCTTCCTGCACACCGTGAGCAAAACGCGGCCCTTCGAGTACCTGCGGCTGACTAGCCTCGGAGTCATAGGTGAGGCCTGGTCTCGGTCTGAAGGAAACTTATTGTCCACGAAATTGCATGGGGGGGGGGTTCTCAGTTCACGTTAGTCTGTCATAGCACACCTCTGCAGACATCCACACAGGGCCTAACCCTTACCTGCTCTCTGCTAAGTATTTGGATACAAGTGTCTGCTAAACGACTGAATAGTAACATAGCAAATGGTCTGAAGTGTTAATTCTTGCTGCCTTTGCTTTCAGGTGCCTTGGTCAAAACGGACGAACAGGAAGTGATCAACTTCCTCCTCACCACCGAAATCATCCCGCTATGCCTGCGCATCATGGAGTCTGGGAGTGAACTGTCTAAAACGGTGAACATACATTCATTACTCCTCTCTACCCAACATAGGTTATGCTGGTGTTCAGAGATGGCGCTTGTATGTTATTTATCTCATTACAGCACTCTGCTCTGTGCTTGGCAGGTTGCTACATTCATCCTGCAGAAGATCCTGTTGGACGATACAGGATTGGCCTACATATGCCAGACGTACGAGCGCTTCTCCCATGTGGCCATGATCCTCGTAAGTACAATGGACCCTTATGTGGAGCTCATAATATTAATTATGGGTCCGTTTGATTTAGGTATCACAGGTGAAACTATTACATTTGATTAGATGTTGGGTTAAACCGGTGTTTGGTGTGTATTATCCATACAGTCTATGGTATTATCCGTTATAGCTCCTTTCCTTAGTACACGAGTGAGAGTGTGTTGGCCTGACTCACTCACTGATTCCTTCTCCTTTGTTAAAGTGATGTTTCTTTTTATTCCACGTTCCTTTTGATAATCGATTAAATAATCGATTACTCAAAAACGAGTAATCGATTATCAAAATAGTTGGCGATTCATTTAATAGTTGACAACTAATCGATTAATCGACTGATCGTTGCAGCTGTACTCCTCTCTTAACTAGTTCAAACTAAACTCTGTAGTGCTCTGTTTAACATGCAATCATGTCTGTTCTTAAAGGCACACAACGCATTTCCGTCGGCTCAACAAAATAACAATAACTCTCATATAACGCAGTGCTTATATCGCGCGTGTGTTTATTTTTATTTATTTGCTTATAATTTAAATGTTGTCAAATTGATTTTAAAATGTTGCATTTTGGATTTGATATGTTTAGATGTAGACAGTTTAGTGAATCTGCTTCATTCTTGCTTTGAATTGAGTGTTCTCTGTGTCTCTTTCAGGGGAAGATGGTTCTGCAGCTCTCCAAAGAGCCGTCCGCACGCCTGCTGAAGCACGTGGTCCGCTGCTACCTCCGCCTCTCTGACAACCTCAGGTACCACCCTGCCGTTGTTTTTTTTTTCCATTAGTTTGAGTTAGTTCAGCAGTCATCTCTCGTGAGCCACTAGGAGGTGTCATATCACAGATGTTAAATCGGTTTGTCTTGCCTCAGAGGCCATGATTTGATTTGTTGATTACACATTCCTCACCAAGGCAGTAGAGTACGACTGTACTGTTTTCATTAGCTTTGGATGAATTGACAATTCATCAACCAACACAGTTCATCTTCACTATTTACTATCTAATGATTGATTGACATTGTCATGTCATTTAGCAGAGGTCGGGGTTCTTGCTTAACTATGCCTACAGGTAGACATGTCGACAGTCGCACGCCTGAAACACTAAACCATTCCCCACCCCAGTCCTGCCAACTCCATATCGTACAGTTCAGTCGACCCCTGTATACTAACAGTGCGCTATATGATGCCGTCCCCTGCCACAGAGCCAGGGAAGCCCTGCGACAGTGTCTGCCCGACCAGCTGAAGGACAACACGTTCGCCCAGGTGCTGAAGGACGACACCACCACCAAGCGGTGGCTGGCCCAGCTGGTGAAGAACCTGCAGGAGGGCCAGGTCACCGACGCCCGGGGCATCCCGCTCTCTGCTCAGTGATGTGGACCTGTGATGTGTGCTCTACACACACACACACACGCACACTCTTACACACACGCACGCACACACACACACACACACACGCACGCACATGTGCGTGACACATGCGTGGTTCCTTTGCAGATAGCTCAGGTTTGTGTGTCTTGAAGGAATGTGCAGCACAGAGACACTTAAAGGATCGGGAGTGGAGTCCTGTGAGGGTGTGCTTGACTAGAAGCTGTGTTTGCGACTATAACGAAATAAACATCAGTATGGAGCACTTTAAATGCTCATGCGGGGCATTTAACAAAAAAAATATGGATGCGAGGAAAAATGGTATGCTAGCATCACTAGGTTTTTCGTTTTTGTTTGTCAAAGATGGCAAAAGGTTGCGTGGGTCATTGTAGTCTTATTCAAAAAGGAGCTGTACAGGATGAGAAGCAGGTGTTGTGCATATGAGAAGACAAAGAAGATAAGAGTTGACTTATTTTTCCATCATATAATCTGCCAGAATTCCTTCTTCTTTGTTCAAATGAAGCCAGGATGACTAACTTTTATATGGCCTATTGTTTCCTTCCTTCGGTACGCACCCTTTTCCTGCTGTAACATTCCACGACCCAGCAATTGCTGTAATGTGTTGCCTCTCTTTGTGTGTGTATATAAATATCTATTTTTTTGAATGAGCAATTTGTTTGTTTGCAAGACTAGTGTATGATACAGTTTGACATGCATGGAGGATGGATCTGTATTGTAATGTTATGAGGGTGTAGTGTATCAGTTCACTGAAAAGTTTGATTTGCATCCCAACATCTTTCTGAAGTTGCCCTGCCTTCATTGATTTTTTTTGTGGCTAAGAAAGATGGCACAATTTCAAAAGATGTCTTTGAAACGTATACCTGGTACCCTTTGCATAACTATTATGCAAATAACCCTGCCTCATTTTAATTTACACACATTGAAGATGAAGGATTTAGAAATATGACATTTGCAAAGCAATTGTTTAAACGACTTGGATTTTCGAAGTTTGAATTTGACTGTTTCATATATTAAGTCATAATTCAATAAGTCGGCAATCCACATCCTCATAACTCATGAGGCTATGATTCCAGTCTCTTCAGAAATGTAAGCAGGCAAACATGGCATCCGCTACTCAATACAGATCCACGCAGATATTTAAACAAACAAAAACAATGCTATAAAAAAAAGCAATTTCCACAAATGTGCTAAGGAGTCTGAGCAGAGTGCTTCCCTAGGGCATCCACCTGAAACGTATGATCGCCGGGGCTGGTGGTCAATCACGCTTGCCCTCACTTCGGGCCTACCTAGGTCCCCTGAGGGCCCCAACCAACATCAGACTGCTGATTGCTTTAGGTTTCCATTTACCGGCGCATTAGTGCATCACTTCCTCCATGTTTTCCATTATCCAACCCCATCCCCTTCCCCCCCCCACAAACAAGTTGTAGGTATACACAGACACACACACACACACACACACAGATCCACACCCTAACTTTCCATTTGTCCAAGAAAGTCCTGGGTTCCCCACAGGACGTGTGCTATCTCTGAACTGTGTCTGTCTTTTAAAAGGAAATTGCATCACTGTAATACACACTTTTCCCAGCAAGCTTTTAAACTGGAAAGAGTGCTCTTGTGCTTGAGTGATAAGTTGCTATAAGTGATATGGCATTAGAGTAGATCTGTCTGTACTCTGATGCCAAGCTCTAATGCCAAACTCGGACAGTAGGATTTATTTGTTGCTTACTAGGTTTTTTTTTAATTAAAAAAATATTTTCTAAATAACTGGTCACTTTTTTTGTCTAAAAATACAATTGATACATTGTTGTAACACTTATAAAAATGATATACTTTTTAAACGATATCATTTAATCAACGAATACATTATGTATTTGATTGATTTGTTATTGTGCCGTATGTTATTATATATGACATAATATTACTTGACACCAAAGGGAATATCAATAAATCAAATAGTCTATGTTGTTAAAACTCCATTAGGAAATTGCCTCCAACCCAAGACTGCAGTGTGTGGCAGTGAGCCGGGTTCGACAGAGCAGTCCTTTATCAGTGCACTCACTTTACAGAATTAGCCTCACGCAAAGACATTTCCATCACATGTTCTGTCACTTATGCTCTGCACCATGAAGAGAGATGTCTTCACACTATTAGAAAAAAATGCATTCTTACAGTGTTTGGGAAAAAATGTCGAAGAAAAGGGAATTTGGAATGCAATGTAAGTGAAGGAGATCTTGGTCTATGTTTTGATTCCGTACTAATCTGTGTGTTTCCTGGTCATTTTTAAAATGTGTTTCTTCTTTAAAAAACCTCACCGTTTTCCTTAGAAACGTTGCCAGTGCTCTCATTGACATTATCACTGCTGAGGAATTCACAATCAGCTGATGGATGGGAGAGAGAAAGAGGGAAAGGAAGTGAGAGAGAGAGTGTGTGTGTGTGTGTATGTGTGTGTGTGTGTGAGAGAGAGAGAGAGAGAGAGAGAGAGAGAGAGGCAGGATGACCAAGCAAAGGCAGCTGCACGGGCATATTGAGTGAGTTGTCTGCAGCAGATACGGCGGCGAGGGGCGTGCAGACAGAGAGGGAGGAGGAGAAGGGCTGGGTCTGTACCAGCGTGTGGCTGTGTGTTGACTGGGAGTCAGATTTCTCTGGAGCCCAGCAGACACAGACTGGCGAGGAGAGAGAGAGAGAGAGAGAGAGAGAGTTTTTCCCTGGACACTCCCAGTTCTCCTGAGACTGTGCTGGCCTGGCACTCCCCCCTGGCCACTCCCAACACTCAAGGCCCAGCAAGATGACCTGAAGCTGGCCACACTTTTTCAGCCAGATACCTCTTGAGAAGAGGCTGTTCTCAAGACCCTATCTATCTGGTGGAGGTCCACAGCCTGCTTTTCTCCTCAAACAAGCCTCAGCAGCGTCCTGGCAAAGGGAACACCTAGCTTTGGTAAGTGTCCATCTTTTTTTTTTTGTTGTACTAAATACTGTCCGTATGCGAGTTTATTTTAAGTCTTTTTTTCTCTCCCTTTGAGTAAAACCCTAGCGGCCTGTTGACTTTGCTGATGTGGTGTGTTCTGATGAAGACTCCTATTTCACGGTCTGGTTCCAATTTTCCCTGCACAGCCCTCCCCTCACATAGAGGAAAGGGATTTTATTGGACGTTAGTGGTTTGCGTGCATGCGTTTGTAGGATTCCTCACATAACAAATTTTTAATGGAGAGTTTGGTGTGTGGACTAAAAAGTGCGAAGAGATCTTGAAGAGGATGGTGGACATTGCTGCCATGGCTCATTCCTTTTTCTCTCAATGTGCTCTATTCAGTGGCACATCTTTTCCGATGGTGTTTGTATTTATGTGTGTATCCATGTGTGGGTGTGTGTGGTCAGGACTGTGCTTGGACAAGTGGCCCTGCATGACTCATATCCCTGGAGCATTCTGTCTGTCTGTTTGTCTGTCTGTCTGTCCAAATCATGTGACCATGGTCCTAAAAATAACACAAATGATTGTAGCTGCTGTGTTTCAAAGCATCGTTGACATTTAGTTGTACTTTAGTTGTACTTTAGTTAATTTAGTTGTAATTAAAATGATGATGTAGCTGTTGTAATACATTTCTATTAATAGTATAGCATTTTAGTAGCATGGAGTGGAAACTCTTTGTCATTGTTACAGAAAAAAAACTGCCCATGGGCCACTAGAAGTGTCAAGTTGAGTGAAAATGGAGCCTTTCCTCCTTTGTGTTTCCAGGGGGGACCGTGTAAGGAAACGGCTAATGTACAGCCCTTCCCTTCTAGGAAGTGTTTGATCCATGCTGGACATTCACAGATAGTAGCAGGAAGCAAGGCAGCTGGTTCCCAGCATGTTTGTGTTGTTGTAATAATTGTTCCCTCTGACTTTCTCCCCCTCTGATGTGATTTTTTTCAAGTCAAGTCAGTCCGTTTTATTAGTTCAGTCCCTAATCACAGTTCTCAAAGGACCTCACAGGCCCCACCCCCTGTCCCTAACCCTAAGGGCAAAGAAAACTCCCCTCAGATCCCTCCCCACAACACCAAGAAGGAGTTTAGTGACAAATGTAAAAGAAAAAAATCTTATAGGCCTACTAAGTTCTACTGTGGGGCAGAAAAACTGCAACCAGATGTTTATGCTTGCCATGCAATCTCCAACAAATTGCCTTGAAATCCATTCTGAAATCAATTCTACGGTCTCAGGACTATAGTAGACCTACCGCAAAACTAATATTTCCACCAGAGAGACAGACAGAGCCCAAAGACAGCCAGAAATGCTGAGCTGTATCCAGGCAGAGATGTGGCTTCTGGATGCTGATAAAATGGATGGGTGGTGATTTACACACTGGCAGTTTGTCTTTAATGCTGGGTTGGCAAGACTGCTGGTTGTGCAATCAATCAATCAATCAATCACGCCGTATTTACTTTTTGTGCTGCAATACAAAGTGCTTCTCAATGGAAACAACACAAGAAGAAAATGTATGTAAAATAATAATGTAAAAAGTCTAACTCACAGAGAGACACACAGATAGATACAGGTAGATAGCCTAACACACAAAAAAACGATGAGACACTGTACTCGGATATGTTTATGAAAATCACATTGGGTTCAAGGTGAGTCCCAGTGGGGCGTGACCGCCCAGAGACACGGTCGTCATGGATACAAGGCGCAGACGGACACGGGATTCGGATCCAGGGGGCGTTTCCACGGTGCTAGTCGCGTCACTGCAGCAATCACTGACGTCGTCATCGACAGAGATGTGGTTACCTATTTGAATACATGGTGATCTAGAGGTTAAACATGTGACAATCTGCGAGCTTTCGGATTTGGATGCTACTGATCGATCTGTTCATTCAAGGAAACAGTAGGCCTGCCTTAAATGCATAGGTTTTTAGGCCTATATTTCTATATTTTTATCTCGCTCTATTGATATATTTTTTTATTGGTACGCAGGTGTGTATATTTTGCTACGTAGTTGGCGTGAGTTCTGTCTGAAGCATTTAATGATCGCCTTGTGATTACCTTGTCAATGTGTTATAGCCTACTGCTCATTTGATAGAGACGGACTTTAACTGGACCATACAAGACCACTCCAGGACACGAATGCTCCTTCCAATAACGTTGAATTCGGCTTTTGCAGAAAATAATGCATCTCTTCTCACTGCAATTTATTGTGGTTTGTAGCTGGGGTGCGTTTTCACTGCATACATCAAGGATAACGATGGATTCCCCTCAAACTTCACGTGAGTCCATTATTTCGTCCATTATAACTCTGGAATAGTCATAAAAGTTTTGCATTATACAGAATACTGTGTTAATACATAAATCCGTGTAGATTTCAGCTTATTCTTATTTTAAAAGTGTATCACTTTTTAATTCTTAAATTCTTCTTACTGTCTCTTATCTTAAAAGTCCACGTGTTGGAACTGTCTATAGAGTTCAAAATCCAAATAATTTTAGATTAACAAGGGAATCCGTAGGCAGTGTGGCCTGTGATTACGGCAGGTAATTAGTAAACATCATGATACCCACAATTCCCTGCCTTACCTCAGGACACAAAGACGATGCTGACCTCAAGGTGATGATGGCAGGGTCCACCTTCAGGAAGGTCAAGTCCCGCACCTGGAAGAAACAGAGACACTTCCGCCTCCTGGAGGATGGTCTCAACATCTGGTACAAGTCCAGATGGGCAGGGAAGGGCCATTCCACCTGTGAGTACACCTGGATGTGTGTGTGTGTGTGTGTGTGTGTGTGTGTGTGTGTGTGTGTGTGTGCGCGCGCGTGCGTGTGCGTGCGTGTGTGTGTGTGCAAATGGCCTAAGAGTGCAAGTGGGTGTTCGACTCCCGGCTGAAAGGTTCTGGGTTCAAACCCCAACGTCCACACTCTGCAGTCTACCTTTAGGCATCCTTGAGCAAGATCCCCTAACCCCTACCTGCTCCTTAATGACATGCATCTAAAAAACAGATGAAAAGTGTCTGCTAAATAACTGAATAGTCACTGCTAGTAGTAGCAGGATAGCTGAGGGCAATCAAAGTCCAGGTTGTATCCAGCTTGTAATCATCGCAAATAAACCACATTTATCCCACAATGATCGGTTCTGATTTATTGTATTATATTATTAGCATTTATGTACTTGTTTTCACTGTTGAGGAAGCCTGCCATTCAAGCATTTCATTGCCATTAGTGACTGCCGATGGTTGTTCAATGAATGTGCATATAACAGTACACTGTTGACACTTGACTCTCCACCCTCATACCCGCCCTCACATGTCCAGTCTTGGTGAGCGATGTGGAGGCGGTGCGGCAGGGCCACCAGTCAGAGGTCCTGCAGAGCATCGCCGACGAGTTCTCCGCCAACCTCTGCTTCACGCTGGTGTTCCGCGGTCGCCAGGGCAACCTAGACCTGGTGGCCGAGACCCCCGAGGAGGCGGGGGCCTGGGTCCAGGGCATGCGCAAGCTGATCCACAAGGCCAAGAACATGGACGAGAAGGAGAGACTCGACCAGTATCCTTCTCAGCGCCTTGGATTTGAAGCAAGCAGGTCCCTAATGACCAGTCTCTGTATTCACTCCTCTCCTCCGCCCCTCTACTTTCCTCCTCCTCTCGTCTTCTCTCCTCCTCTCTTCTCTCTCCTCTCCTCTTCTCTCCTCCTCTTCTCCACCTCCTCCCTTCTCCTCTCCCCTCCTCTCTCCCCCTCCTCCTCATATCCTCCCCTACTCTCTCCGTCTCACACATATATCACACACACACACACACACACACACACACACACACACACACACACACAAACAATGAACAAAAACAATGGGAAACAAACCACATTATTTCCCTGAACTAACAGTCAAACAGACGTGTTTCCCTAACCAGTCCTCAGGTGGGTGTGGGATTGGTTCATGAAGGCGGATAAAAACAAAGATGGCCGGATGAACTTCAAGGAAGTGAAGAAACTGCTGAAGATGATGAACATGGACATGAACGAGGACCACGCTTTTTATCTCTTCACCGTAAGACTTCCATCTATCACCTTTAGCTGTTATAATAACACCTATATATATATATAAGATGACCTCTTATTGGCCAGTCTACCAATGAGAAGACCTCTGTGTGTCTCTGAAGATACTGTGACATTGTCCCAGGTCTAGGTCCTGTTATTATAATGTCATAATAATAATAACATATTTCTTACCCATCCCAAGTATCCTGTCGCGTGTACCCAGAATAAGCCCATGTCGAAAACAAACCAAACACATATTCAATTACAACCTCCACACCCGCTCCCACGTCCGCAGATGGCCGACAAGTCCCAGAGCTCGTCGCTGGAGATCGGCGAGTTTGTCCTGTTCTACAAGATGCTGACCCAGCGGGACGAGGTGTGGCAGCTGTTCCAGGACTACTCCAGCGATGGGGAGATGCTGAGCCGCAGCGAGCTGGAGAACATCCTACATCTGGAGCAGCACGAAAAGGACGGGTGCAGCCAGCACGCCCAGGAGCTCATAGACCACTACGAGCCCTCTGAAATGGGTGAGGCTCCCATCATGCCCCCCCATGGTGGCTTGATGGTCTGCAACTCATCCATGGTGTTAACATATGGGATAGCCTCGGTGTGGTTAGGGTGTGACTCCAAATTGAATGGGTATGGGTTCCAACCCAAATGTGTTCAGTCTACATATAGGCATCATTGAGCAAAAAACAGACTTGATAAAAGTTGCTTTGGATAAAAGCATCTACTCAATGGTAAATCTGCAAAACTCAACCAAATCAATTGAGCATTTCTGGCTATAAGTTAGATATCCATAACATTTTACACCACATACATTTTCAAATGTGCAAATGTTCAAAATGTGCACAAAAGATAATCTTACACCCACAAAACAACAAAAACACATTCCAAACATGTATTCAAACCAGGGCTAGCCAGTGGATTCTGTTTCTTATGTGGGTCAAGCTCTACTTGATGTACGCATGTACACATAAAAGGTTGTCGCAATACACGTGTTGTTGTTGGCTGATGACTAAGCCGTGCACGATATGTCCTCCCTGTGGAAGCAGCCAGGAGCCAGGGGTCCATGTCTCTAGAGGGCTTCCAGCTGTACCTGTGTTCCCAGGAGGGCTCCATCTTCAAAGTGGTGCACCGGGACCTCTACCAGGACATGAGCCAGCCCCTTAGTCACTACTTCATCTCCTCTTCCCACAACACCTACCTGATGGAGGACCAGCTGAGGGGCCAGAGCAGCCTGGAGGCATACATACAGTAAGTACTAGTGGATAGCCCAGTGGTTAGGGTGTTTGACTTCCAGCCGAAGGGTTGCGGGTTTGAACCCCAATGTCTGCATCCCTGAGCATGATACTTGCTCATTAATGACATCTATCTAAGTACATTCATTGTCAAGTTGCTTTGGATAAAAGTGTCTGCAGAATGACTAAATATTGTATTTTAGAAATACATACATTTGAGCCTTTTTATGGACGGGACTGTGAAGACCACATGTCGGAATTGAACCCGGGTCACTTCAAGGAATACTGCCTGCCGGTTAGCCCACGAGCGGGTTTAGCTACCGAGCCGTACAGTAAATAGTTTGTACATGTTTGTTTGAAGCGGAATAGTGATTGAATAGTGACAACTGGGGTTGAAACATACCTCAGGGTACCTACCTAAAACATACCTCTTTTGGACCTGGTGCAAAAAAGCTGAGTTTTGCTCCAGAAAACCTCCAGAGGGTCAAAATGTAAGCCTGTCTCATTTCCTGAGAATTCCTATGGGGAGAATTCCAAAACCAAACTATATACATAGACAAGTGTGATGAATATGATAGACTGTGTGTGTATGTGTTTGTGAGTTGAAGAACATAATAGCTGTTTACATAACTCAAACAGTTATTGCATGACCTTTCCATTTATGTTAAAGGTGCTGTGGATACCATTTTTATGTAGACGAATAATTTAAAAAAAAATAATACATCCAGAGCTTTTAGAAAGGTGCAGAATAAAAGTATTGCTTTTTCAAAAAAATATATATAATTGTGAATTAATAATTAAAAAAATGTTGAAGGTCCGAAATTAATGTTACAAAGCTTGTGAGCCAATAGTATAACGACGTCGGTATCACATGGTATCTCTGTTGTCAGCGATCAAGAGTCTTAGTTGCCAGTCAGTGTGGAAACAATCATGAAACACCACCACACAAAGTAACCTAAATCTATAGCTAATATATAGCTACATGCAGTGGCGTTGCGCAATACTTCGGGGCTCCCCCGCAGGTCGGACCATGGGGCCCCTCCCCTAAATCTGCAAAAAAAAATCTGGTGGGGCCGGGACCTCCTAAGCTCCGGGGCTCCCCCGCACCGCGGGGGGTGCGGGGGCCTCCGCTACGCCTGTGGCTACATGTTACAAAATGAATTCATTACTCTACCACGAAATATTCATCACTGACATGAGTAAGTCTGAGTGTCACTCCACACGACCATGAAATATGCAGGTTATGCAATGTATGGAATGGAATGGAAGTGGGGAGGGAGAGTGCGACATCTAGTGGCTGAATGTTATCAATGTTATCAATAGCACCTTTAACTGTCCACAAAAGAACACATTTACAACGGTCACATAAACATGCCAGGCCAATAGGTGGGGGATAAAACTTTGTACATTGTTTGTAGGTTTCTGGCGCAGTGAAACAACAATTGCCATGTGTACATCGAGGTCATGATGTCATTGTTTTCATCCGTTTCACCGGTCCATATGAATACAAACAAAACAAGAGTTTTGGTTTGGCTTTTCAAAAGCTGACCTGAAACGCCGTTTTGGTGTGGACGGGAGGCCAAAACACAGAGAAAATACTGCGTTTTTAGAAATACCCATATATGTGAGGACAAGGCCTTAGTCTGATCTCTGTATTTGGGTTCACCTCCATGCTCAGGCCGTGACAGAAGGACCGCCCAACTGGGGCAGGAACTAGGGAACTTGTGAGGAACGTGTTTGTTCCATACATGGAACACAGGTGAACAGAATGACTAATTAACACAGGTGACGAACATTACGCTAACGACACCAAGGGAAAAACAGGGAGTGAGTGGGGTTGGGGCAGGATCGTTACAGGTCTGTGTGCATGTGTGTTTGTGTGCATGTGTTCAAGTGTGTGTGTGTGTGTGTGTGTGTGTGTGTGTGTGTGTGTGTGTGCACGCACGCACGTGCTCCCAGGGCCCTGAAGCGGGGTTGTCGCTGTGTAGAGATCGACTGCTGGGACGGGGGCGATGGCGAGCCGGTGGTCTACCACGGCCACACCCTGACCTCCAAGATCCTGTTCAGGGACGTCATCGCAACCATCAGCGAGTACGCCTTCAAGGTGGTTACCAGGAGCACTCAGAGCTCTTTACATTCTGTGTTTACATTTCGTTTCTGCTGCTCATATCATGTGTATATAGATGTTTTTTACGTACTTTTTTGTTCTTCTTTGGCATATTCTTATTTAAAAATGTTACAATTTAAAAAATGTAATCTCTTTTTAATTATTTTACCCACATTTCCCCTCTGGAATTCATAAAGTGTATCTTATCTTGGTGGTACCATAAAAGTTCTACTGGTAGCCATGTATTGGTTTGAAGGGACTCTTTCTTGTCTATGTATGCAGGCATCAGACTTCCCACTCATCCTGTCTCTGGAGAACCATTGTGGGGTGGAGCAGCAGAAGGTCATGGCCCAGCACCTGGAGCTGATCCTGGGGAACACGCTGCTCAGAGCCCCCCTGGGCGGACAGCTTCCCCAGCAGTTGCCTTCTCCCCAGGCAGGTGGTCCAGTCTCATATAGGAGCGTTTCAATCATGTGATCTGACGTTCCATCATAGAAGTTCAAGCCCGCCATCTTGGTACTTCTTGACCAAAATTTCTAGAATAACCAAGCAACCAGTTGTTATTATGTGAAACCCTCCCATAGCTGATAGACTCTTGCAATACCTTACAGCTGCTCTGTTTCTGTTTGGGTTAAACCGTTATAACATATTTTATGGTGGTGGTTTATGTAAAACATTAGAAATAGTTTGGGCAGTCCCAGCCGAAAGCCACTGGGTTAGATCCCCCCAATGTCCACAGCCTACATGTGGGTATCCATGAGCAAGATGCCCTAACCCCTCCTTGCTCCTTTAAGGACATGCATCTTAATTCACTTAATATTTGCTTAAGGATGGTAAAGTTCAGGTATAAGGTTAGAGAGGGTTACTCATGGGACCTCCCACCAAAATGTCCATCTTGTTGCACTCAATTTTCTTTTTATTATAGTAGCCATTTTCATTCATTTCTGCTTCCAGGAATAATCGGCAAAACGAATCAGACGGAAAAATCAATGAAGATTTAGCTTTAAGCACAACTGGAATGGATGACGGAATACGGTTAAGTTTCTTTCTTTGGGTTTTGAAGTTTTAGCACTAAACACAGTGTTTATTGTTGTTGTCCATTACAGGATCTGAAGGGTAAAATCCTGCTGAAGGCCAAGAAGATCGGCGGTGAAACTCTGACAGATGAAGTGAGCGACGAGGACGAGACGGACTCCTGTACGGATCAGGGGTCCGCAGAATGCCCCCCCGACCCCAGCAAGAAGGTAAAGACTACTTTCAACTGAATATGACTGTTTTTGAGAAGCTATAGTGTCTGAAAAGCTGTATCCTGTGCTGATACTGTATTATAACAAGTCATTAACGATTGGGTAGCTGGTAAAGCCATGCCTTCCTAGTATGGACAGATAATTTATTTTATTTCAGATTGCGAGATAGGGCTAGTGTAGATAAGTGGACAGATAAGTGAGGTAGAAACGGTTTAGAAATGGTGATGCATGTGCAAATCATGTAGTCATTTAAAGGCAGGTGGAGAAGGAAAGACAAATGGGAGTGAAGAGGAGAGAGGATGAAAAGAAAGAGACATAAAAAAATAGAAAGAAAGACCCCAACGAATGCAGGAACATACGATTTTTTTTGAATGACAGCAATTAATTTGTATAGTGTTAATAAAGTGTAAAACAAAGTGATTGCGGCTAAAATGGAAGAGAAGTCACATTCGCAGCAATGGCGGGCGGATGAGGAACACACATGAAATCACAGATAATGAGACCACCAATGTCTCTGGAGCCATTCAGTCTAAGTGCTTTAACTGACCTCCTCTGCTCAGTCTGTTGTTGACTATATGAATCGAATGAGCATAATAGCATTGGTTCATAATAATTCATAACAACAACAACAACAACAACAACAACAACAACAACAACAACAATAATAATAACGGTTATTATTAGTATTATGAGAATGATATTTAAATAATAAATACAATTCTGATAATTTTTTATCTGAATATATGATTGTTATTATTGTTTTATTTGGTTATTTTATTTTTTTTGTATTTATTTCTTTATTTCTATTATTTTTCATACTATTCGTCCTTGCACATAGGTAATTGAGAATATGATTTTTCTTTCATCCATCAGAACTTAAACCTCCAATTTGACACAGTACCTTTAACATTATCATCTAATGGACCTCTCCATTCTCTCCCTCTGCTTCCCATAAGTCAAAATCCAAGATGTCCAGAGAGCTGTCAGACCTGGTGGTCTACTGTAAAAGTGTCCACTTCCACGGTTTCCAGCACGCTCAGTTACATTCCAAATGCCACGAGATGTCATCGCTGTCTGAATCCAAGGCCAGGAAGCTGGCTAAGGAAGCAGGTAACAAATAGCATCTCTGGCTATCACTTTTGATAGAGGGGCATCTTTGATAGCATCTCTGATAGCATGTCTGCTACCAGTGTTGCCAGTGCCACAGACCGTAACAGCCAGTGTACCCGTGGATCAATATTGATGTCCGCCTCTATTAGTGTGTATCTAGTCATGTGACCACCAGGAGAATTCCTGGGCTTCTCGGATCAATGTCAATTAAAACCTAGAGAGAGCGTTTATATTGGTTAAATGTGAACGTAGTTCATGTTTTTTTTGAGTCATTGTGGAACAAACACAGGTGTAAGAGCCGTATCAAGAATTAAGAATATAGCTTGAAGAATTCTTAATATTATTTTACACATTTTTTGTTTGATAGTAACATAAGTCAGCAACATTCAGGAATTGCATATTTGTTTGCAATTCATTTGTTTATGTACCGCTTCCATAGACGTATAAATGATGTCATATCCGCAACTTCATTAGTCAAGAGAGAACAGACATAGATGTCTACGGAGCAACATGGTTTATTTAAATATGTGTTTTGTACTGTTACTTTCACTTCAGTAAACAGTTACAACTTACCTTGGAGACGTGTGTGTGTGTGTGTGTGTGTGTGTGTGTGTGTGTGTGTGTGTGTGTGTGTGTGTGTGTACATGTATGTATGTATGTATGTATGTATGTATGTATGTATATACATGTATGTATATGTGTATATATTATTCATCATTGTTATTATATTTAGGTGC
>OMNR01036435.1:0-14860 GCA_900303205.1 Mora moro
CTCCATTTGACCCCCTTCCCCACATCGTCACGGAGGACGCTAGAAGGGCACGGTTGAAGTATTAAGGGTTGGCTCTGGATTAATGACAACGGGAAGTAAAGATGCTATGCATGGTTGGCTGAGCACGGAAAGCCTAGGTTGTTGAGCTCCCAAGGCCAGCAGCGCCTCAGATGCCCCTATCGTGACCATTGCCGTTTTCTGATGTAATACAGAAAAATCAGAAGCTGCTATGCCACTGCTATGGTCCGATTGGGGAATCTGTTCTACTTGATTTGGTGAAGAAACTATTTAAATTGGATGCATTATCCTTGACATTACTTTTTATAAAAAAGTTGTTGAAATGACTCCCAAGTTTGCAAGGGCATTCATTTATTTGTTTTCTTCCTTGCGCATATCAATGGTGGATGTTTTACAGACAAGTCCATTGCCATCCATATCTTTTATAGTGTAGAACGATTATGAGTTTCTGTAGAAATGAAATACTATTTATTTGGGTTCTGAAACTTGGCGTGGATACAGAGAAGCCGAGTGTTCAGAATGTAGCTTTAAACAAACCAGGATAATTTATTTAATCTGCTGTGGTCTCGACAACTTTTAAAATAAAATTTGGTGGTTCCAAAGTGTCTTACAGAAAAGCTTTGGTGTGCCACTATATTAAATCATGTCATGTACTTCTTTTGGGAGGACCAGATTATTTTTATATTTGTGCAGGGGGTTTAGTGGTTTTTAAAAAAATTATTTTTTTTTAAGGATTCCCACAAACGTCTAGTACTGGCCCGCCTCTGACCTCTGGCCCACCTCTGACCTCTGATTGGATGGCTAAAGTTTGGCTGGTGTTGTACAGAGAAACCAGCCTAGTTTACATGGCCATCCCTCATGCAGGAATGAGGTTTAATTTTTTTTGCTTTAACCATTCAGAGATCGTCCCATTGGCTACAGCAAGTGCACGAGTGCCTTTTCTATTTCCTCTTTCCCCATCTATTTGCTGAACCTCTTATCAACATGCGTCCGACTTTCAGAAGAGTAAGTAGGTTAAACTTAAAATGTGCTTCATGTCTAGAGATTTGCCTACAGTCCATCTTGTCCTGTATGTAATAAACTGCTACTTTTAATTTCAATCGTTTTTATTCTGTCTTTATTTCATTAAGCATTGCTACATTATTGCTACAACAATTAATAAATATAACGTGGGTAGTTTAATTTTAGTTCTCAAACAATTAATTAATTCTTTATGTGCTTATCTTCACTGTTTTACATCTACATGGGTGCAATTGTCATATTTGAATGGATATTGGGCAACATCTCAGCAGGGCTGTGCAGACATTGTGAGGGGCTCAGGCAAAGTATGAGGACCCCCCCAACAAATTATTATGATTAAAGAAAAAATGCTTTATTTTTGGGGCACTTTAACCAATGAGGGCAAATTGTGTTCACCTGCCTGATCTCAAGTTGTGCTGCATAGCCAGTAATCCTTTGGCAGTCTAGAGATGACGATCTTAAAGGGCCCCTGTTTACCACCAGGTGTGATTAGCCATTACTAGCTGACTGTCAGTATGTGAAACTGGTTAGGGATGGTATAATCCCTAATTCAGGAAGTGGACCATGCCCTTGCCAATATCTTGGTCAACCGTTGGGGTGGGAAGGCTTAAACAACAGTCTACACTAAAACATAGAGGATTGGGCGGCTCATCAAGGCCATGGCCCTGAAGGAATTATACAGGGCAATATTGAAATAAGGGCTGTATTTGGTGGATGTAATGACACCAAATACAGCTGCACAGAGATTGCATTTACAATTGAGCAAGCAAATGATTACCATGGGCATGGTTTCTGTCTTCCTGCTCATAACAGCAGTCGCATTTTTCCAGTGGCCATTCTAGAACAAAAAAAGATTCTTCTGAGGATCCTCTTCCACAGTAAATATTGATGTATTGGCTGCTGTACCAATATTTCCGTCATATCTGGTTCAGATGCACCACCCCAGGATGTCACAAAGGAGAGGCACAAAATATTCCCACCACATGCTCATCATGGTCATCGTGGTTCATAGAATTGAAAACTTTCCGAGTAATGGAACTAAGCAGCTATTAATTATTTAGTGTTCTTAGATCGAAAAGGATGACCTGAAATTGGTTGTGAGGGGAGTACATCCCTAGAATCACGGTGTATCCGTTTCTGTGGTCTATGAAGTCATGCAAAGTATAAATTTTATAGTCTCTAAATAGCACCTTTACTTTAACAACGCCAAAGGTTCACGCCTGTCTGGACTTACACTGGGCCAGCTGTCCGTACTCACCGACCAGTTGGCTCCCTTTGGAGAACTATATTTAGGCCTTCAAATGATGGCAGGTTCACTTGGGTTACAACTTGCATCTCCAAGGCCTTGAACGGGCAAGTTCATTCACA
This sequence comes from Mora moro, assembly GCA_900303205.1. Taxonomy (NCBI): domain Eukaryota; kingdom Metazoa; phylum Chordata; class Actinopteri; order Gadiformes; family Moridae; genus Mora; species Mora moro. The sequence goes on from OMNR01036435.1 coordinate 2,407, forward strand.
ACAGCTAATGTACTGTGTTGTGGTCTGTTGCTTTAAATGGCAATAGTGGTCTACTCATTTCTGAAGTTTGCACAATGTTTAGCATTGGCTGTGGGAATGCCCACCAGTGTGGCTGCTGTTCTGTGTGTTTGTCAATGATGGAATATCTTAATACAATAATTACAATAAATTAAGTGTTAACTATGTTGGTAACGCACTACGGTAATGGTGTTCATGTTAACCAAGATATTAATTTATACATTTATTTAATAGGGGTTAGGGTTATCCCTAACCCCTATATGCTAATGCTATATAATAACGCTTGTTACTGCATTAAGTAATGCTTATTAATGCTAGTTAATTAATGTACACTTAGAGTGTTGCCACTATGTCTAATCACCTTGCCCGTGTATGCTACCCTAATACGTGTCAGGATGTATTCCCACGACAAACACAGAGGGATCAGACTAAACAGACCGGCGTAGAAGCAGAGAGAAGATAATACACTGACATGCTGATGGGAGTTTCTCAAAGGTAATGCTACCCTAGGCCAAGGCCTATCCCTGGGGAGTCGTATGACTTCGATGGGTCAGCTCAGGGGTGTGTCCGGACTAGTTTCGTAAGGGTGGCCCATGAGTGGCACAATAGCATGGGGGGGGGAGGATGCAGCGAATATGTTGGCCTACTTCACTAAATTCACTTGACAAATATCTGATCATCAGTCCACACACTATAGGATAATACGTACAATAAAAAAAGAAAATTGTGTAGTTTAAACACAACCATTTTCTGTTTGATTTTGACTAACATGTTCAAAATTAGGCTTGTGCACCCCAGGCAGCCCCCCTGGACACGCCTCTGGGGTCAGTGCTTGAGTCAAGTGTTGCTACTACTTTTTAGAATTAATGTAATGTGTAATGTAATTGCTATAATGTATGTAATGCACTGAGTTGTGTGGTGGGCAGGCCTCTCCTTCAAGACTCCTATTTAGCGCAAATTACATAACCTGTGAATGAAGGTGTGTAAGCCTGGAAAGGTTTAGAAAGGGGAGACTGTCTGGGGGGCAGCCAAATATGGACCATGGAGATGGGGAATGTGTGGGCACGCTTCCCGCTCTTAACATCAGGCACGTGCTTCCAGGGGCCATTCCAGAAAATGGAAGGGGAGACGACAACGCAGAGATGATGCTCAAACATTCATGTAGGCCTCATCTTAAAGCCAGTTAAGTTAGTTGTGTACAGTAAATAGTGATGTAGGCCGAATAGGCTATCCCATATATTGAGAATGCAGTTCAGATTCAGTCCTTTGATCAAGATAACCCCCAGGGAGTGCATGCATAAATAATATGTAGTCTATATGAAGCCCTTTTTTGCTTCGTGCCTGGAGTTGGTTTACTTGTCCACACTGCCACCTAGTGGATACATACTAAGAAGCACGAGAAACAAGTCTCAAGATCAAGAGACATGGTTTTGTGATATAGGGTTATGTTGTGGGCGTGCATCTTTTCCCATTAATTTGCTCATTTAATTGAATACGAAATATACACAGATATTGAGTACATAGTTTATGTGTCCTGTAGGATGATTGAGAGTTCTGTATTTGATGGATGCATGACTATTTAGTGATGAATACATATTTTATGTTCTCACATGTCCTAGTTGTAACTTAATCCTAACTAAACTGTATTCTCTTCAAAAGGCAATGCTTGCTAACTTATTTATGTATTCACTACAACCTAATAGAACATTGATTCAATGCTTTCTGACAGTTACAGAGCAATATAAATAAACAATACTGACTGAATAGGCCTATGTGGCCAATTTACTCCATAAGTACACTTCCAGGCAACAGTTTCACAATGAAACCCATAGCAAAAGCAGTTCCTGAAAACAATACAGCTTACAGCTACAACACATAACATTGAAATCAAAAAGTTTACCAAAAAAATATGATGAAAAAATAATGAAACAACGAAATGCACTCCAGGAATAGACATTGAGCTTCTTACAGATGAGTCACATTTTGTAAAGAAATTAGCATGTTCTGTAAATGAAAATCCATCAGGACAAAGTAGCCTACATCTTGGAAAACAAAGTACACAAATGAAAAAAACATCAAAATCCAAAGTAAATATCAACAAATCATGTTCTTACAGAGGCTACGCTTTCAAGACTCGCCTGTTTTTTCCAAAGATCAACAACATGACCTCCAACAAGTGGAGATGAACACTGTGTCCCTAAAATGGCGACTCATATTCTGAGGTAACAGTAAACCCATCCACCTCCATCCGTGCTGTATCTAATAAGTGCTCTTAACTTATTAACTAGGACCAGTCCATACTAAAAACTCTGTCTTGGTGTGCAACATCCCTTCTAGCTCTCAGCTGACAACCAAACAGTGTCACCTTCAGTTCCCCCAATGCTGTCCTTATGTCACTGATGGTGGTCCACAGCCACCAGGAACTTGTGAATGTGAGTGATTGCTCCACTGCTCATCTTCCCTTACAGCTCCTTTGTGTCACAGTAGTACTTTCATTCCACTGCAATTCAGCGCTTGTCTCGTCTTTTGTCCATCTCCTTCCGAACCCGGACCCGTAGCGCTGCCCTCATAGCGGTGTCCAGGTCGTTCTTCCCCGCGACACGTTTCACGACGTCCTCTGGTTTGTCCTCCTACAAGACAGAAATAGTTCATAAAATGAAGTCAACAGTAGTGCCAACACGCACAGCACACGCCCAAAAAAAAAAAGAGTACAAACCTTGTGGACGATGAACGACGTGATTGTGCCAGAGTCGTCTTGGTAATCCAGCCAGAAAAGTTCGGTCCCGCGGGTGTCCGTCTCGGTACTCGACCCGCTGTCGTTCCCCTCCTCCGTGTCAACGCCACCACCGGACTCGGACTCGTCTAGGGGGATCAACACATTGCATTGTTAGTCGACTCGTATCGATGCCATAAACAAACAAACACCAAATGAACAGAGCAGCAACGTGACCGTACTTCTTTTCCGCGGATGGTACACCTGGATGTCCGGGCGCCGCGGGTGTCTGGGGGTCGCAGCGTGGCCCCGACTTTGGAGCTTCTTCGCGTGTTTCACCTCCTTGTCGTAATCATCTCTGCAACAATGACATTAAAAACATTCGTCTAAATTATACGGGGGGGCTATTGTTGTATTAACAACAGCTGTATCGGGCGGCTGTGTTGTGTTTAATGAAACAAATAAAAAACATTCAACACATCGGTAAGATTGTGCGAGCATTGTTTCGCTCGACGTTGTAATGTGTCCGGAAACAAAGCGAAGGGGCGCATCGATAACTGGCCTCCAAATGATCGTGTTGTTTTAGTTCTCCAAACAACCCTGCAAGCAATCTGATTTAGTGGAAAAGCCAGAATATAAAACACGTTAGCTAGCCAAGTAGAGGAGTTACCTTGCAATCTGATTCCGCCGAATATGGTGGAGGAAACCATGGCTCATATCTAGACGACCCCCACGTTTGTATTTCAAATCATGCGATTCTTCGTCCCCGATAATGTCCATTCCGAACAAATGACACAATATGCCAACCTAACCGTAATAATTAATTCAATTTAACTAAGCAATAACTGCAGTGACCGTACCCTCATACAAAGATTTAAAATAGTACAATGTTGTCCAATTATATTGCTTCCGGAGTTTATACATAACTTAATTTCAAATAAAGTAACCCGTAGTGTTTTCATGAGCGGAATATTTCACGAATTAAGTTTATCAAAATGCATCATATCTACAATTGGGATCGTCCATTGAGTAGATACGAATTAAAATGTGTGCTCTTCAAACTCCGGTATAACTTGTAGTCGGCCATATTTCCCATGTCCATCACCGCGAGTTTCGTTTGGACGGTGTTCACGTTTGACGACGAGCTGCACGAACCATTCGCGTGATTAGGATTCAATAATTAACTTGTTTCGTATATATACAATACTTTTAATTATCCACTCTTCTAACTGCAAGTACACCATGGTCTCATTAAAGCGAGAAAGGGACATTGAGCTCGATGACGACGACGACGAAGAAGAAGAAGGAGGCAAGTTTATGTTGCTATGTTATCATCGGCTAGCCGGTAGTTAGCATTTAAACAAAAAAGTACGCTAGGGTTAAGGATCTTGCCGAATATTTGCAAGCACAAACATAATAACCTAGACCGATTGACTGTACTGCACCACACCACAAGAGTACCCGTGTAACGAATCGATCGTCCCCCCCTCTTCAAAACGACAACGAAAGCGGGAGAGCTACAGTCGGGCTAAACGTACGTAACCGTGCCATGTTTATGTCTTCAAACCCCAGCGGCAGCCAAAGTGGGCCGAGGACGTGCCGCCGAGGACCGCAGGAGTCGCCACTGCCCTTACCTTGACACAATAAACAGGTAACCTATGTGTTTTGTGAACACATTAGCCCCATTTACACGAGCGCTAACACCACCACTGTGCTTTTTGTCTGCAGGAGCGTTCTCGACTTCGATTTTGAGAAGTTGTGCTCGATATCGCTCTCCCACATCAACGTGTATGCTTGTCTTATATGTGGCAAGTACTTCCAAGGTGGGTAAATATTGTGATTTTTATCAGGGTACTGGAGACTTGGTTTTGTACCAGCGAGACTTGGCGTTAGGTTCAACGTCTCACTGTGTCCCTTCCAGGCAGAGGTCTCAAGTCGCATGCATACACACACAGTGTCCAGTTTACCCACCACGTGTTCCTCAACTTGCATACCCTGAAGTTCTACTGCCTACCAGACAACTACGAGATCATCGACTCTTCCCTGGAGGACATCACAGTGAGTGAAAGGATGATTGTCCCAGACTGTACACACTTCACCTGGTGTGTGGCCCTATTTGACATCAGTACTGGATGAGTCATATTCGTCACATTCATATGTGACGATTGGCATCTCTTTGTCTGTAGTATGTGTTGAAGCCCACCTTCACCAGACCACACATCTCGGGGCTGGACAAGCAGGGCAAGCTGTACAGAGCCTACGATGGCACCACCTATCTCCCGGGTATCGTCGGGCTCAACAACATCAAGGCCAATGACTACGCCAATGTGGTGTTGCAGGTGGGGGCAATGCTAGTCTGATCATTAGCAATATGTTATTTAAAGTTTGAAAATACGCAAGTACCATAATGCAATTCAAGTTTGGGTAGATTTATTTGTTAAGTGGTGCATAATCGTACAACTAGGCCTATGTGAGCAGTAAAATTTAACGTGGAGAGGAAGCTAACGACAGGACAGGAAAACATAGCAAGAAGTAATACATAATCAATAGGAAGCAATACATAATCAATAGGAAGTCATCCCTGTAAAACTGGACATTGGTTGCGGAACATAAACACAGGACTTGGGATGTAGATCCTGAGTCTAGGGTGTGATTCTTGCCGGCGGGTTTTTGTTGAGTGTTTTAAGATTGAAAGAGATAGTGATTATACATTTCAAATTTTTTCCACTTCATGTTGCCTATAACCTTCCAGGCGTTGTCCAACGTGCCTCCTCTGCGGAACTACTTCCTGGAAGAGGAGAACTACCGGGGCATCCGCAGGCCACCGGGTGACATCATGTTCCTCCTGGTGCAGCGGTTCGGCGAGCTGATGCGGAAGCTGTGGAACCCCCGGAACTTCAAAGCCCACGTGTCCCCACACGAGATGCTGCAGGCCGTGGTGCTGTGCAGCAAGAAGACCTTCCAGATCACCAAGCAAGGTCCGTCTCTCAATAGGGTCCCCCTTCCTGTCACGCAGGAGCGGGACGAGGGCTGGAGTGGAGTGGCATTCTGAACACGAGGTGCTGTGTTCATGCTCATTACAATGCCCGTGATCAGCAGCCTCGCTCGCAATAGATGGTTCTGAGTTTACCAATCAGCAATCATATTCACTCTCCTTGCAGGCTAATGTTTTAGAATAACTGCATCTTTGAAGCATTAATAAACTAGTAGTAAATGGTGAATTAATCCTTTAGAAAGCATTGTTCCTACATGAATACTATAGTAAGCAATTCATAATCAGTTATAAATGATTAATGAAATAATGGTGTAAGTTAATGATTTACAAACTCTATATATATATATAATTATAATGTTATTACTTACTAATGAATGAGGAATTTACTATTTACTACAATATTTTATTAATGCTTGAAAGTTATTCTAAAGCAGGGCTCCGAACCGGTTCAAGGAACGAAAACCAGAAACAAATGATATATTACCAGGAACGAAAATGTAAAAGAAAACAATCATATTTACTTTTCAGAACAGAACCGTTCATTTAATTTCTCTAATAACGTTATTTCGTTCCAATTCCAAGTTGGGCTGGGCCCCCACCGCTTCACACTGCTGAACACAGAGCCGTTCAGACTCCCCCACAGGGCAGACTATAATTCATTAGTTTGTTTGTTTAGTTTGATTGTGTAAACTATTAAATTGCCACTAGGCTACAATTTTATGTCTACAGGCACTTTCAGTGAGTTCAATCCTTCAGTGGGAGAGCGAGCTCTATGGGGGTAGATGTGTCTCAGTATTATTTGTGTGAACAGATTGACAATCCGTGCATACATTAGACATCTGTGTGCATATTTGTAATCTGTGTGAAAATATAGCCTCATAGAAACCCTGTCAAATCAAACATGGTACGGTTTGTCTATGGGGTTAAAACGGCAGTGCAAGCTCATTTGGGTCTGCTTGGTGTTTTTGAGAAAATATAATTGTGCAACAATCAGGTTTCAATAGCCGTCTTGATTTCCCTCCATACCGATTATTTCCTGTGGTTGGTTTTGTAAAAAGGGTGTTGAGCCATAACTATAAAACAGGATTTATTTCCACTGCCTGCACTGATCATCCCTAGAAAAGTGGGTTGGGGAAATGAACACCTGCCACTTTCTCACACCATCAGACAGAAGGCACAGCGTAGGCCTACAGTGATCTGACCGGCTCATAGAAACCTTCTGAATCAAACACACATCGGACGGAGCATGGAAATCATTATTTTAAATTGATTAATTCATTGCATTTCCCTGTTTTATATATTCATTCCGTTCGGAATGTCGTGATTGGGAAAAACATTTTGTTTTCAAGCTCTGTTCTAAAGTGCTACCAAAGCTCTGCTCACAGCACTATCTGAACGGGACTTTATACTATGTTTTACTAGTTTACAACACATGTTTTCTCTTTACTTGGTCAGGCTCAGGCTGTAAATTTGAATTGCAAGGATTTTCCAAATTACCCAGCAAGGTTACCAAGCAAAGGTTTCCAAAGGACAGGGTCAACTCTGTTGTTTTATTGTTGAAATCGCCAATGGCAAGTGTTTTTCTGCTGTTGGCTAGGCCGGAAATGGTGGCAGGCAGGTCAATAAACCACGTTGCTCCGTATTGTGCAGGTGATGCAGTTGACTTCCTCTCATGGTTCCTAAACGCCCTCCACAATGCTCTCGGAGGCACAAAGAAAAAACCATGTAAGTAGGACATTCAAGTCCCAGCTAAGTTTAGTTTAATATTAAAAAACAATTTTTAATTTAAACATTAAACGTTAGTCAGATGTTTCTTAAAGGACACTTTGCACACTTTTCTTGTGTGCAGATATCTAACAATTGTGTCTCTGTTGTGAAGTACATGAAAGGTACTGGTTATAGCTATTTATGAATGTGAATACTGTTGCTGAAGAGGTTTCACGTATTGCATATGTGTGTTTGTTCTAGCAAGCATCACAAATGTCTTTCAAGGCTCCATGCGGATCTTCTCCAAAAAGCTTCCACATCCAGATTTGGTGAGTGGCCTTTTTCTGCTGCGTGCGTCTTTACGTACTCTTTAAAGTAATGAAACAACCTTTTAAATCCACCTCTGACTGATGCAGCGACAGGCATCTTTTTTTTCCATTTACTTATTAATTTTTCCTGGGATTTTGAAACTTTTGTCAGATTGTTTTTCTCAATATGAACTTTCTACAATCAGGTTGTATTGCCAAGTAAGTTTATACATACAAGGAATGCTCTGTGGTGTATTGGTGCAGAAATACAAGACAAAAATATGAAAACAACTTTACTACAGGATAAAAAAAAAAAGCAAATGAAGATTGCCCACAGTGGGTGTTTTGTGAAGAGAGAGTGATTTTCCCATGTCATGTTGCCTATAACCTACATCCACTTTGTAGCCACCGGAGGAGAAGGAGGCGTTGCTCCTGAAGGAGGAGTACCAGGAGGAGATGTCGGAGTCCACCTTCTTGTACTTGACCCTTGACCTCCCGACGGCCCCGCTGTACAAGGATGAGAAGGAGCAGCTGATCATTCCGCAGGTGCCCCTCTTCAACATCCTGGGGAAGTTCAACGGCAGCACAGAGAAGGTACTGATGGCACCATCTAGTGTTCAATTAACTAAATTAAATTAGTGTTTTGGAAATGTTTGGATATATTCTTTTTAACCCCTACTCCCTTCCCTCAAGAGGCTTTGCTTTTTGCCAGGCTGCCACTATAAATAAGAATTTGTTCTTAATGACTTCCCTGGTTAAATAAAGGTTCAATAAATAACCAACGCATGGTCTGTCTGTGTTCCATTCCTGCAGGAGTATAAAACCTACAAAGAGAATTTTCTCAAGAGGTTCCAGCTGACCAAGCTGCCTCCCTATCTGATCTTCTGTATCAAACGCTTCACCAAGAACAACTTCTTTGTGGAAAAGAACCCCACCATTGTCAATTTCCCCATCACGTAAGTTTCTCAGATGACGGCCACAAGGCCTAGTATTAATGAAACGAAACCTTTAACCCTGGCTGTGAACCCCATACTGGGCCCTGCTTTTTGCTCTATGTATAAATGTATAAAACATATTTTTCTATGCATATTTGTACATTTCTGGGCATATGTTTTGTATTAACTCCAAATTAGTTTTATATGCAACATTATTATTTTTAACGGAACAATGGGCCTCATGCAGCAATATTCTCGTAAATTTCTCGTATATTTTCTCTTCGTTTTCTGTTACGAGAAAAAATACGAGTCAACTCCAGATGCAACAAACACTGGTAACCTCCTAATTAGCTCGTACTCAGGAGCGCTGAATGATGAATCCACTTGATGGTAAATGGGAGGCGCGTGGCTGATTGTTTATTAGCATAGGGAACGCCCCCAAGACGGAGAGATGCACCAAAAAGGGACGCAAGAAGAAGTACTTAAGCAGTAATGAAATCGACGTACTGTTAAATCAACTTAGTAAAACATGTACAAAGTAAACTTTGTACAAGTAAAGTAAATTTTCCAAAGCATCACTACTGGCGTTACGGGAAAATAAAAAAAAACCCACGCGTGAAGTCGATCAGATGAACGTTTGTCGAGAAAATCGAAGGACAGACGGACATGAATACATACAGAGACTCCTCTCCTCGGACGAAAAAGGGTTGACATGAAAATGGACATAATGGAGTGGTCCAGTTTACGTTTGAGGAACGGGAATGGATCTGGAGAGGGCTCTTTGATGCGTATATGGGTGCGGTCTACAGCGCCAGTGATATTTGGGAGTCCAGCTACAGCAAAAAAAAAAAAAAAAAGTGATTTGTCTGTTGTTTAGGACTGTACGGAAACGACATGTACGGGGGAATTAATGCTATGATAGCGTTGAGTACTGTCGGGAGCGCACCGCTCAAAGATGACTTACTCCCAGTGTGCTGAGTACTTGCAGGTGTGGAGGCGCTGGGGTTGACCGGCGTGTGTCTCTAAGTTGAGGCTCCAGAGTTCTGCACAGTTCTAGAAGCCGTTGTGCTGCTCTGGGCGATCTGAAACGGATCAGCTGCCGTTCATCAGTCTAGTCTAATAGATCTGCGCCATCCCTTTTTATTTATTAAGTATTTCTTTCGCCCACGAATGTAATCCATATAAATTATAATATACTCATTATAATTACTCTAAAACATAATAATCTAAATCTAAATTTGATTAGGCCTATGATTCTTGCGTTAGACAACGCAGTTTCCCTGCGGTAGACAACCAGTTAGTGAACTGTGAACACGGATGTTTTCTCGTATGTTGGTACAAGTGCTCTCGACCACGCGTAAAAAAAGTCTTACCTACGAGAAAAGCAAAAATATGAAAACATTGGTGAATCCCAGAAATTAATGGGTACGAACAAAATACGGACAAATCACGGATACGAACAAATTTTCTCTTATTTCTGTTCGTATATCGCTTCTCGCATGAGGTCCAATGTGTACGATTTATTAATATTAATATTTAGTATCAGTGTTTCCCACAGCGTTTTTAGAGACTGTGGTGGGGGGGGCATTTTTACCAATAGTATTTCCATATTTGTGGAAAAACAAGTGTTTAAGATGAACATACAAAAACAATTTCCAACAAATTGCAGGTGGGGCTAGACCAGGGGTCTCTAACCTTTTTCATCTGATATCTAGTATCAAGTCATTTTATGAGAATCTAATATATAGGCCTGTAGCCTGAGCTATTGAAAATGTCTCAGTAGGCCTACTAACTACTGTTTAAATGTAAAGTTTAAGGTTATTTTTGTTACTATTATTTGGCCATTTATTAACTGTTAAACGTTAAAGACAGACGTACTCCATGCATGGCAGTCCCTTCATACTCTACTGTAGAGAGCACGGTCCCTTCATACTCTACTGTAGAGAGCACGGTCCCTACATACTCTACTGTAGAGAGCACGGTCCCTTCATACTCTACTGTAGAGAGCACGGTCCCTACATACTCTACTGTAGAGAGCACGGTCCCTACATACTCTACTGTAGAGAGCACGGTCCCTACATAGGCCTACTCCGCTGTAAATAAGTGTCTCCTTTGGCTATTCAAGGCTGAAATGTAAATGTTCCATCTTCAAAACCCGACTTTTCTGAAATAAGCCATCGGTTTTGTTCAACACACTATTGAGCAATGAAATGGGTGTATATCGAACATCAAACTAAAACCACCGCGCCTTGAGCTCTGCTTTAGCAGTTGCCACAGACGCCGTGGATGTATAGGCTTATTAACAAGAAGGGCTGCCGTATGGGCTTCTTGTTTGGTTCTCTGAATATCGATTGCTGCTTTTGCGGTCTTGATTACAGTTCGTTCACTATTTGGGATCTTAAAATATCGCATCCAAAGCCACCGTGGATGTTTTTGCTGCAGTAGATTATAAGATAAGATTATAAAAAAGGAGGAGTATAAAATGACACTCACACCCGACCACATGGCACTAGTTGCGTTCTTGCTATGACGGAACCAAGACATGCCCACATGTATAAGAAAACAAAGGACAAAAAGAGGATTAATATTGAATGTGAATCTGAGAGGTGGAGAGAACTGAAGGACTGTCATGACAGTTTTGACCCGACTCTAGACTCTTGGGTGAGTGTTGAGTGAGATGAGATCCTACACATTGTCAACTTAAACTTGCATGCCACCCTGTGGGGTGTGTGGTTGGCAGCTGGTTTAAGCAGCCTCACCTGGCCTGAGTCAGACTGGTTATGCCCTGGGGCTGGGTGAGGCTGCACACCTGTGATGCGTGAGTAATCAAGGCACACAGGTTAAACCAGCCATCAGCACACGCGGGTATGTCGCGTGCGGACATGCCCGCACGCGACACCTGCTCCGGCTGTACCGTCTTCCCACCTCCAATAAACTCTACCCGTTTCCTGGTCGTCGTCGGAGCCCAGAAAAGTGGCAGCCACTTGGCATGGCGTGTGGCAGGGTTCTCTGCTACTCACCTCTGCTGCTTTGCTGCCAACATTTTGAAACATGTTGTTAATCCCATACTGTGTCCAATAGAAATGTAGACCTCCGTGAGTACCTGACGGAGGAAGGCCAAGCCACAGAGAAGCACACGACCTACGACCTCGTGGCCAACGTGGTGCATGATGGGAAACCGACCGAGGGAGCCTACAGAATACACGTCTTGCATCATGTACGTTGCCCTTGCATGTTTGCATTACTTACGTTATTCTTAGGGCTGTCAGCATTATTTTTTTGACGCATTAAAGCAGGTACTGTAAGAAGTGGGACTGATCTTTGATCTCCACTGAAGTGATGGAACATTTAGCGGACCAATGTACCTGTTATACAATGAGTCTGTTTTTCGAGATGCGTCGTTTCTTTGGCTTGAGTTTACTCTATAAATAGAGCACAAGTAGACTGTGTTGTGCTTGGCGCTCTACCTCCTGCCTGTTATGTCTAAAAATAGTTCACCACTCACCAATATGACTGTTTGTTGCATGTTATAATCCAAAATAGTAGTAGTAGTAAGGCGGTGAAACAATTCTTTTGCAAAAGTCTTCAAAATGTTACTTTAAGATGTGTTTGAATGCAAAACACCTGATATTTTCAATGTGCTGCCTTGACATGTATCAAGTGTTTCGCAGTCAAACACGTGAACGTTTTTTTTTTTTTAGATATCTTCCACTTGATGTTTGATGAATGGGGAAATTATAAGCAGGAGGTAGAGCGCTAAGTACGATGTTTTTTAGCT
>OMNR01036437.1:0-21303 GCA_900303205.1 Mora moro
GCTATCCAGAAACACGTCGCGTGTTATTTATGGTCACACGTGTCCCACGTCCCCCCGCTAGGAGTCCCAGCTGAACTTGGTGGACGCCGAGCTAGCGCTCCAGCTGAAGATATACGAGGCGGCCCGTAAGCTGTGCCGAGAGGACCGCCTGAATAAGGCCGTGAAGAGGAGCCGGGTGCAGCAGTGCAAACGGGAGGAGAAGAGAGTCAAGGAGCTGCAGGAGTCTGCGTTTCAGCTTCGGCTCCAGCACGGCCGGTCTTCCCCGCTCCCTGCTTTCACGGTTCCCCTCCAAGGTAAAAAAAAGTTACAAGCGACTAGCGGGGAGCAATGAAATGTGGTCTGTTTTTAAAGTGCCCTTAAGATTGTCAATTTAGAATATGCTTAATTCACATGTGAAAACATAATATTTACAGTGCGCTAGCTTAACTGCATCCATCGCTTTTCTCCACTGACCAGATTTTAGACGGGAATCAGAAATCCCTGAATCGATTTAGCCATTAGTGGCTAGGTTACATTATTCGGACACTTGGTCGTTTGAAGGTTTTGACTCCTAAGAATCGTGGCTGTGTTATTCAAACTAAGTGTTTTACTTTCCTAGAACATGGTAATTCAGATGACAGTTCTCTATCGGATTCACCAGTCCTTGATGAAGGTATGATTTTGATGAGCTCATCAACATGGGGTCTGGGGTACAGTTTACATGGAACAGTTGGAATGCATTATTTCCCACAACAGAAATAGGACAAATAAATCATTGTGTGTGTTTCATGAATTGGATGTTAATTTTTATGCCATGCATCTTACATGTAATTAGTACAATCCACAAGTTAATAGGTTGTTGTTGTTGTCATTTCCGTAGAAGTCCATCATCCTCAACCGTCCCCAGGACCTCCTTGTAGAAAACAGCACCATCTTCCTCAGACTTTCCCTGGGTCCTCGCCCTCTACTGCAAATTCCTCCTTCTTGTCTTCACCTGTGTCCTCACAGCCTCGCACGCCAATCAAACGCACGCCAAGCCAGCTCACTCCGAGCCAGCTCACGCCTATCAAGCGCACACTGAGCCACCACGCGCCAATCAAGCGCACCCCAAGCCAAATCACTCCGAGCCCATTCACACCAAGCCAGCTCACCCCAAGCCAGCTTACTCCGAGCCAGCTCACGCCCAGAAAACAGGGCTCTCCGAGTCTTGACACCATGCTAAGTTTAAACTCTAACCCCGAGTATGATGCCCCTCCCATTCAACACTCCCCCTGGACAGAGTCCAGTCTAGACCAGCCTTTTCAGAAGACAAAGAAGTCCCGCTCCAGCACTAAGAGCACTAGGAGCACGGCAAGGTAAAAGGGCTCTCACTGACTCCCTCTTCTGGTGAATTTTGTTCTAGTCGTGTTTTTTTTTTTGTTTGTTTTTTTTTGTACTCATTTTTATGTTTTTGAGAAAAGTACTATGCCTTGTATTTCAATTGGTGTTTTTTTTTATTTTTTTATCTACAATGGATCTTAATCGTCACATAAAATGTAACCAGGACATAAGATCCCCTCTCTATCACACCATCACTAAGCTCTTCTTCCTGGTTGGTTGTCTAGTAGCCCAGCCTCCAGCCAGATCCTACCACCCTTGGAAGCCTGCCTGGGAAATGCTGACCTGCCACAGCAGCTCTGCCAGCTGAAGTTGTCTGACAGCCTGTCCGCCAGCACCCCTTCCACACCAGAGATGCGTCTGCATCGAAACCTCTCTCTCAGGTAGGGACACCTGATCAAAAGCCAAAAAGTGATCAAAAGTGTTTTTACTGGAAATTGAAATGATCTTAACCTAAATCTACATCTTAAAGGTTGAAAATAGATTTTTTGCATTTTCCTACAGGATTTCCAACACTGAAACTCCATTGGAGGTAGAAAAGAGCCGAGGTCGCCCCAGATGTGCAAGGAGGCGCCTGACAGACTATACTGTAACAATACCAGAGACACCTGTGGTTAACCCTACAGGTAACTATGGAAACCAGGCAAACTCTGAGGACGGCAACTCTGAACACTCTTCGACATCTCGAACAAGTTCCATTTGTCAGGAACAGCAGTGTGAGTTTCCCAAAGCCAGACAGTACCAGCACCCGAGCCCCACAGGCAGGCTCGGACCACCTGTCTTCCAGAGTCCTGGCTTTTATCAGAACTCCCAATATCAGTCTAGTCCCAGCTTTAACAGAGGCCACTATGGTGGAGATATGGCGTATGCCCTCGACCTCGACATGGCCAGGGGGTACCACGGCATCCAGGCCCCTTCCAACAGATGGGACTACATGTATGCAGAGGCTCCCGGACCTCCTATGATGGCCCCGAGGTGGGCACCCCAGGAGGTTAGGCTCTCCCGCTCCCCCTCCTTATGGGAGCCTCAACACTACCGCTCCAATGGCCTCCCACGGCAGGTGGTGAATGACCAGCTGAAGTCCTGGCACCAACGCAACCAGTTCAGAGGACCGCGGCCCCGCTCCCTCGACAGACAGGGGGCGGTCCGAGTGAAGAACGTGCCTGACTGGGTGTCCCCTCTCGCCCAGAATCAAAGATATAAAGAGCAGGTAAACAGAGACAACTTCCTTTTTTCCACAGACATAATCTGTGGCTTAAGCTAAAGGAATATATGACAGAATGATTGAATAAGCTAGATAATGATATTCCATTTACATAGCCCAAATAGGTTGTCCTAACTACGAAGGTTGCCACATTGTATTTATTAGTTATTTCATTTAGTTTGGTATTTAACAAGCAAAGTAATGTTTCAAAATCAAGTTATTAAAAAGTAGGTTGTAATTAGTTCTGTTTTTAATCTGTAGGTTATGAAAACACTTGCTATCCAGAGGGCTGCTGAAGATGGTCCAGGACAGTGGTTTGGAGACGACTCCTCTAAGATTGTCAGTCAAGTGTGAGGGAACAATGTTTGGAAACTCATGATGTTTACATACATCGTTTCCTTACAACTGAATTGTAAGAGTCAGAACATTGTGTAGTCATTGTTTATATTTTAATATGAAGTTTCTGAAGATTCGATTTGACTTAACAATTGACATTCTTGGTGTAGTATGAAATCTGAAAGATGAATAGTTTATCTGCAAAAGGCCTTAGACAAATACACCAGCTTCTCGCTTGTTACTAGTTGTTTATAATAGGCGTGTCATATCATACTGATTGAATCCATTTGTTCAGAACATATAATATAATCACTAAAAAATATGAAATTTAGATGATGTGACTTAACAATCATGGCAATCAAATGTTTCTTTTTTTTGATATTCCATTCCTAAACTAACTCAATAGCGCAATGTTATTGTTGTAAATTATTATGGTTATGCAGGACTTGACCCAGGTGTTATGGAGATATGTGCATTTTCATGGTTACATTTTTTTCAGTATTTCTGCCCCAAAGATAAAATATTAATTCTGCCACGCACTGAATAGTTGTGGTCCTTAATTAATTTGCTATTTATCAATCACAGTGACTATTTGACCGAGCAATATGCAAACTGTGGCAGTGTTCCCAACTTTGCTGTTCAATATGAATTGATATAATAATGAACAGCATTGTATGAAATCAATTCTCACCTCCCAATAAAAAAAAAAAACAATTTGCAGATTGATAATCAACATTATGAACCTTATTTCAGTTATATATTATTTGAGTTGTGTTGTTGCTTCGCGAGGTGATTTCACATGGAGGAAGGGGTTTTTACAAGGTATATTCTGTTGGATGGTTTGACATGACCATGACAAAATGACATGCGTCTTCCAGAGTGCTATTTATTCCTTAATTTATTAGGATTCACACCACTGGACCCTTCACAATGTTTCAGTAAGCGTAGATGGAAAATACATTGAGCTGAATGTAAAAGAATGTAACCAGAGCTATTATAGAGAGACGATCTCTGATGTAACATTTCCGGTAGAGTACATTGTATATATTTGTATAAAATACCAGACAACATTGTTACCTTGTGTATGTCTCTGTACTTTTTATATTGTATTTATTTTGTTGCTGTAGTAGTTTTGACATGATGCTAGAAAAGTAGTTTTTATATACGTTTCCTGTTGATGTAAAAAAAAAAAAACAATAAAATGAATTTGTGGCACAATGTTGAACTGTATTCTTCCCATTGACTTTAAACAATCATGAGTATTCTACAGATAAAAGCAGAATCCATCTGTGGTTTTAATCCATCTCCAGTTGCTCACTGTAGCATGAAAACATTACACACACACCATGTGCTATTGCAAATTAAAGACGTA
Organism: Mora moro; assembly: GCA_900303205.1. Lineage (NCBI taxonomy): Eukaryota > Metazoa > Chordata > Actinopteri > Gadiformes > Moridae > Mora > Mora moro. Next base: position 4,269 of record OMNR01036437.1, read on the forward strand.
TGAAATGACGATGTAGCCATTTGAAGTATATTAAAACGCTAATGACGACCAAAAGAATTGTGGTTATTGTACATTGATGCATTATAAGAATTGTGTCGTATAGCTCTTATTTTGTCGTGTACAGTCTACTTCAAGCTACGGCATGAACTGACAAACATCTGCTTTTACTTTGAAATACGTCGGTATTTTCTCCACGGAAGCACCATTACTTCCGCAAAGATCGTATTTCGTTTATTGATAATTCATGTACCTGGTCTGTACGGTACCTTATCAGGTAACAACTGGTTATTTAAAAGACTTACATCAACCCATGTCAGTGCGCTTTGTGTAAATAGAAATGTTTTCTACCGTAACATTTTAAGTCCAAGACTCGTTTTGCTCGCTTCGGTCTATTCGTCAACAACGGACACAACGCTAGCTAGTAGGTAACGTTAGCAAACACACGACAATTAACAACTAAACATGTATAACTGCCAGCGGCGATGTCGTCTATGAATGGTGGTTGAGGGACGGTACATGACGAGTACAGTCTTATGTATATGGTTGTGCGGATGTATGGACTCGTTCTTTTGTTGTCGCGGTCTTGTGGTTGTTTACAATCGTGAGACACTCGAGTCGAGTCAGCTCCACTCGCTGTTAAGTCGACTACGGGTGTTTAGGTTTATTGTCATTTGTAGCCATTTGTCAAACGTAGCTGTACATATTCCTAGTGCATGCCAATCATGTCATCAAATTCAATGCATCGGCTTTGCTATCCAGTTTACCATTTTAAATTGTAAATGCATTAGGTGGTATTTTTTATTTCTAATTATTACGAGAGGTAATGCAAGATAAGAAAGGCGTTAACGTCTATTTACAGCAAGTGTAACAAACTTTATTTTAGAAAATCTGCTTTCACTCATTAAGAAAATGATCTGCTTTTATGCCAGCTCTTGACAGATATTGAAGTACCAGGACCCAGCAGAATACAGAGGCACTGAATAAGTCATCAGGCAGTCTCCCTATGTCAGGCCGAAACGGGTCTGCAAGTGATGCAGACTGCCGGATCTCTGAGGACTGTCAGGTCCCAGATGTGGCGCTGATGGAGTTGGGACCACTGCTAGAGGAGGGGGGAAGACCCACAGGTTCTAAAGGCCTACATACAGAGGTAAGAATACTATTAATACTATTATGTTGAAATCTGTGTAAAGAAAAATACAAATGCAATGTGCTTGTACATGTGCTTCATTGTTCTCCATGATTGTGTTTGAAGGGGGCAGCCATGCTTGGTGATGATGAGGAGGATGATGACGAGGTGGGAGAGGTCCTCACCTTACCTCTTCAGGCGCACCACGCTATGGAAAAGATGGAGGAGTTTGTCCATAAAGTAATGATTATGACCACTTTTGCCTGGTTTATTCCAGAATGTATGTGGTGGATAGTGGTGTGTACGTGTGACCCTCTCCCAAAGTCATTTGCTATTAAGTTATGTTAAACCAATAATAAGAAATGTAAATCTTCAATGTATTTTATATGCAATTAGAAATGTAACCAATATACTTAAATGTACTCAGGTTGCCGTGTTTGTTTTTGTGATGCTAATGAAATGGAGTGCACCAGTTGACTATGAATTGAACTGGGCTTTGTTTTAACTTAAGGATTTGTCGCCCAATGAAAAAAAACCTGTTTTTTTAGGTTTCAGGGTGTTGCTACGAATGGAATGTTGACTTCCGTATTTCACCAGTTGACTTTAGCTGATTGGTAAAATGCTTTACATATGTTTATGACCTTAAGGAACTTGATCTTGATGAATGAAAATAACCTGTTTTTTAGGTTTGGGAAGGCCGTTGGAGAGTTATTCCCTTCCATGTGCTGCCAGAGTGGCTTAAGGACAATGATTACCTCTTACATGGACATCGGCCCCCGATGCCCTCCTTCCGGGCCTGCTTCGGAAGTATCTTTAGAATTCATACAGAGACTGGAAACATCTGGACTCACCTGTTAGGTGAGAATGACATGCTTATTGTTAATTACTAATGTGAAGGACCCCTTTATTAACAGTTTGATTGGTTTTTGAACTTGGTGCCCTGTTTCAGGGTAGCACTAAAGCACGTATGTTTCTAACAACAGAACCCTGATAACGAAGTTCTTTTGTTTTCTGCAGGACTGATCATGTTCATATGTCTGGGAACCCTCACCTTGCTGAGACCCAACATGTACTTCATGGCCCCGCTGCAAGAGAAGGTGGTGTTCGGAATGTTCTTCCTGGGTGCCGTGCTGTGTCTCAGCTTCTCCTGGCTCTTTCACACCGTGTACTGCCACTCCGAGAAAGTGTCGCGCACCTTCTCCAAGTACGTTCACAGCATCTCTGCGTTTACACAGCTCTTTGGTGTTATCACAACACATTGCGTTCTTTTGTCCTTTGACATGCACGTGGATGCCAAGTTATTCAATTTACACGCGTGTGTAAGCAAAGTGAAATGATATCACACGTTGGACGCCGCAGATGCAAACAATTCCTGTAGTTCCTTATTGTTGTTGTTGTTGTTGTTGTCGTCGTCGTCGTTGTTGTCGTCTTTTGTCCTCAGGCTTGACTACTCGGGCATTGCCCTGCTGATCATGGGCTCCTTCGTGCCCTGGCTGTACTACTCCTTCTACTGTTCCCCCCAGCCCCGCCTTATCTACCTCACCATTGTGTGCGTACTGGGCATCGCTGCCATTATAGTGGCCCAATGGGACCGCTTCTCAACACCTCGTCACAGGCCCACCAGAGCAGGTAAACCCCTTCATCTATTATCTTGCCTTGATAATGATAAACGATATATATATATATATATATACACATGGAAATTTGTTAAGATTCAGGAGTATAGTATACTATAGTTGAGTTTCTTTTTTTTCCTTTTTTTATGTATGTATTGATTGTCAAGAAAAATGTATGCGTTTTTGAAAAAGACTGAAAAAGATTCGGCTAAGCGGTCTCTTTCATCCAGGCGTGTTCATGGGCTTGGGACTCAGTGGCATTGTACCTACCATGCACTTCACCATCGAGGAGGGTTTTGTTAAGGCCACCACCGTTGGCCAGATGGGTTGGTTCTACCTGATGGGTGCCATGTATATCACTGGTGCTGGACTGTACGCAGCCAGAATCCCTGAGCGCTATTTCCCCGGAAAGTGTGACATCTGGGTAAGTTTGTAATGTGTATATGAAGAATAAGTTGTGACAGTAATAGCAACAATGTTTGGATACGCTGAATAGTAAGAATTTGTGTTTTAACATTGAATCTACACGCAACTGCACATATAGGGCTGACTGTGATATCTACTGGCAAATGGTTTTGTCCATGTCCTATTACCATATTTTTTTGATGATGCAAGGATACATGTATTATGCTTTTGTTATGTTTCGGTACTTAGCCAGATCTATTCCCTCCATAGTTTCATTCACATCAGATCTTCCACGTGCTGGTGGTGGCGGCTGCATTCATCCATTTCTACGGGGTTTCTAACCTCCAAGAGTTCCGCTACGGTCTGGAGGGAGGATGCACAGACGATACCCTACTCTAGGAGGCCAGACTGTGACTCCATCTTTGTTTTTGTTTTTCTTGATGCTCCAACACACCCAGAGGTTTAAAAAAAAAAGAAAAAAGAAAAGAAAATATGCTGCTGGATTTAAAAAAAATGTTCACATGATTTGCTCCCATCCTATTTGGGTTTTCATGGAAATATGACATGACCCACAGAAGGTTACTCCAACCAGATGGTTGAATTATTATGGAACTTCAATGCCCTCATTAAGTTTAAGAAGAACAAATGGTTTGACCCAATTATGATATTCTCCTTTTTGGTGGGCACTTGTGTACTATACATATTTACCTGATTTAAGTTATCCTTTTCAATCCTTTAAAGTAGACTGTGGTAAATGCACATAGATGCAACATAAGTTGTTGGACCATGAATATGCAAAATGCATAATCATGTTCATACTGTAAATCATTCCTGTTCTTTTTTTATGTCATAGAGTACAACTACCAAGCTAGCCATTTCTGGTGGCAAGAATACACAAGGGCCTATACAGTGCGGGGCCGATATAATTGTTTGGGGAGTCACAGGGCACGCATCTTGGTAGGGTGCAACGGTTTTGTCATTTGACTTAAAATGTGCAGTTCTTCATTAAAACTCCCAACACTTCCCACACACCTCCGTTCATGCACATTTTGCCCCATCTACAGCAATATGAGCTTGGCTTTGAGGCCAGCCTGCTTCCCAAAATTGAATGGCAATCAGCTTAAATGACTCATCAGACAGAGATTGAATTAAGTGTATTCAGAAAATGTTTTTCAAACCCCTCAGCTACAATCTTCAACATATATAGATGGGATACTTTTACAATGTGGATTTCTGCATTGTTCGACTTTTATACTGACATTTTTAGAATTTCCTTTTCATGTTGATGGGCTAGAGACTTCATTTTTTAGATACATTCACATTATGATCATAATTGTTTATTCTTTTGCAATTACATGCAAAATGTTTAAAGCTTCCACGCAAATATAATATAGAATCAGAAATCATCGTGACAAATGACTGATTTATCAGGAAAAGTAGGCTACGCACAATGGATGCAACTGAATAGGTCAACTTAAAATTTCAGCTTGATCCATTTTAATTATATTACTCAAATGCAATTTTAGGTGTCCATATTTACTGCACCTTTTATAAATTATTCAACCATGAAATTAACTGTATGGGATTATCCATGTGGTATGTATAATATAATCTTCTAGTATTCCTGTGCCTTAGGCCAATGGAAATGTTTTTAAATAAAATGGCCTATCTTACATTCAAAGGAGCTTCTAGGATTTTGAGTTTTTTTCTTTTTCTTTTCCATATATTCAATCAAATTATAATCAGACTTAGACTCCATTGATAGGTTGTATCAACTGCTGTTTGCTAAGACTCCTTTTTTAGGTCAATCTTGAGCTTTATTACAATGACTAAAATGTGTGTTCTTGACTTTGTGTAATGTTCTGTGTAGAAAGTTGGATGATTTATCATACATTTCACTGAAATGTAAACATAATAAATATTTATTGATGGGAAAACCTGTCAATTCTTTAATTTGTTTGTCCTTTATTTGTATCACATATGTATGTTGTACTATATATGAAGCTACATCATGGGGTCAAATTTCATATTTCATATCTGCATAATTTATACATTTTTTTAGTGAGAGATCTTGTGTTGTACTAATGGCATTTAATAATCGTGATATGGCAATTCCATTGCAATCTGCAATGGAAGTATTTGAGTACAGGAAACGTACAGTTATATGACTCGTATCGTGAGTCTTCACAGTATTACTATTTAGTGATTTGGCAGATGCTTTTATCCAAAGCAACTTGCAGTGAATTCAGAGGTAGGACTACCTCAGACTAGGGAGTCGCACACCCTGCCTAGTCACTACACTATCCCATATTTATTCTGTACAAGATCCTTAATGTTGGAGTCAGTTTTGGTTAGTTTATAATCACAACTATGAAGTATACAAAATATGATATTTCATAGTAGCTACAGTGACACATTAATTGTTGCTACAACGTTAATTATTGTGCACTATCACTTTTGAATCAAAAATACAAACATCAGGATAGGGACATATATTATTATTATATATATACACACACATATATGTATATATATATATCATATGTATAGTTTGTTTATATATCTTTATATATATGTATATCTGGTATGATTATGACTTGGATCCTGAGCCACATTGTGGCTGTTGCATGTAACGTCTGTAGCATAAATCGAATGTAGGAACCTTTCAGTGTTGTCTTGTTTCCGAACGAGTTTATTTAGTTGGCGCTACAGCTAGCAACCTCAAGAATTCAGCACTCGTGTAGCATTATTTTGGCTAAAACATTTTATGCGAATTCATCTGAAGTTTGATATTTTATTAACATCGCATCGTTTGGCCGTCTTTGTCCGCTATTTTTACATTAGCCTAAGATGTCGAACGGAGTAATTTCCAAGTTGAATGGGACATTAGATAAATAACGATCGTCCAAATATTACACCATACAGCGCTATCCAAGTTGTAAGTTGTGTACCCAGCCTTGTTCTCGTATTATGCACTGAGAAGATCATTTTACACACATTCATATTTTTGCCTTGACGCGTTTTCAAACATTTTCGAAATACAGCTCTTTTTTGGCATTCTTCATTGCAGTCTTTTAGCTTCAACAATATAGTGAGCACACAGGGGGTAAGGTGAGTTCATAGCTCTGAGCGTACAGTTGAATGCACTGCCGCCTGTGTCTCGAGGTTAAAGATCGGTTTATTGGCCTAAAATAAAAAAGTTAAAGAAGAGTTAGACGATTCTGTAAATGGATTTGCAAATGTCTCCTTTGTCAGGTGTCGAGATGGACAAAGACGAACACAGCGTTGACTCCAAAGAGTGTACTGACCGATCTGATCTGGTATCGGAGGAGGGAAAGAACATAAAGTCTGTTTTGTGTCAACGCTGCGGATCCAAAGTTCTTTGTCCAGGAATGGCCGTTTTTTCGGAGAAAGAGGTACTGTTTATTGCAATTAAATGCTAATATGTTATTACATTGTCTGAACATGTTTTAATGTCCAGTAACAACAGCCTTTACCAAATCACTGAACTTTAAACTGTAAAATATCTCCACAAACAAATGTAGCCTAATTTATGTATTCAATTTTCTTATTTTTAGAAATTAATTCTTGCTTGATGTTTAATGTTGTTTGATGTTTATGTGGTTACAAAATATCCATCTGAGGCATTAAGAATCAATATGGCTAATCTCTGTTTTTCCCTCTTCAGCTGTTTCTGCCATCAATGAAGAAAAAGAGAGCTCTGAGCACGTCTGAGGGCACCATGGATGGGGACAATCTGACTGCCCACTGGTTAGTTGACGACATGTACACTTTTGAGAACGTGGGCTTCACCAAAGACGTAGGACGTATCAAGTATCTTATTTGTGCAGATTGTGAGATTGGACCCATTGGCTGGCATTGTTTGGATGACAAAAAAAGTTTTTATGTTGCAGTTGAAAGAGTTAATCATGCATAGTTTGATTTGGAGACAGCCTATGCCTCTTTCTGTGGGTTTAACATACCCAAGATCCCATTCACTTCTACAGACATACCCTGGTCAAATACTGTACTACCCTTCTACTGTGGTATATGAAGAGTGTTGTGCTTAAATTCTAATAAAGTATTTTAATGCTGTGCTCATAATGATCTTGCAACTTGCTTATAACTGATACATTTTTAATTGTGGATGGTTAATTGGATGGCCAAATATCCATAGCCCTCTTTGTAAAATTGCCAATCATGTCAAGTTGGCCTTGAGATCTCTATTTCTCAGCATAATCCTCATTATATTTATATTATTGATTTTTTTTAACCTTTAACTATAAAGTGACAAATGCAACACAAAATGGAATATATGCTGCAATTAAAAATATATCAAATGCCCTGATTTCTTTGGTTTCCTTAGATCCTGTTCACATCCATTCATGTATTACATTTTAAGTGAGTGATTTTACTTTACTCTACTACTTTATTTTGACTTTGACTAGCACATCTTAAATACTGAATGCGCTGTAGCACATTGCAAACATTGTCTCGGTCAAGGTGGTAGGCTTGAATGGGGATTTATTTTTATTTGTTTTTCGCAACCGATTATTTGCACACTAGGCCACTGTATTGTCACTAAGATGGCACCCGTTTTATAAGTCTACATTTTGCTCTGGGTCTCTAGTAGCGAGTATTAAAATTACAAATGAGCAACTGGTTCGACAATAAAATAAAGCAGTTGCTTTAACTTTTTTGTTATCTACTCGCCGAACAACGACAACTGCTATTATGATACACGTCTATCCAATCAAAGTGCTCATTTAGGCCATTTAAAAAGCAAGTCCCGGTCAACGCGTAAGGATTTGGTGGGTAAGTTTGATTCCCTTACCTGTGTCATTGTCAGCTTCCTCGGGCGGGGTAAGAGTTGCCCGTCCCAAACCTACAGCCAAGAGTAAACACGTCCAAGTCAAGATGTAAATATAAATAGAATCGAACCCACCCAACACAAATACGATCATATGTGTACAACTAACTACAACATAATCTGTCCGGCCATGCGCATGAAGCCTCCTTGTTGGTTTGAGAGCCCCTTTGTCCACCGGCTCCTATAAAATAGAAACTCATAATTTCAACAAGTTTACTTTCGCGTCTCGGTTATTACAATTTTCAGTATTTATAACTAAATTTGACCTTTTAAACAATTATACCCAAGCTACGTGTCATCACTGAAGCAAATATTTTTATTCAATGCGTATAACAAGCAGCGAACCTTATAACAACGACAAAATGCCAGTTTGGCTGGAATAAGACGATATTTATGAAGTATCTACTTTTCCGAGCGGACGCACAAACCCCGTGACGCGCTCTCAACGTCGCCAACCCGATAATTCATTATTGAGTTCAATGAGTGGAGAGTGGCCATGGTCGGAATCATATGAGTCGAAGTGAACGATCCTTTTCGAGATAATCGCGGAGTACCTACAATAACATCTAACATCAGCCAGCGGGGGACAACAACAACGAAAGAAAAAAAATGCAACGATGAGCCAACCCCAGCTAAATGAGTTTATTTCCCCTCCGGAGTGTCCTGTCTTTGAGCCCAGTTGGGAGGAATTTGCCGACCCGTTTACGTACATCAACAAAATACGACCGATAGCGGAGAAAACGGGAATCTGCAAGGTCCGACCGCCACCTGTGAGTATTCCCGTCATGTGGCCGACTGACAATACTCGATGTAACGTGTTCGCGTCCCCGTCGCTGGCTAGCAATTCGGTGGCAAAAGTTGTGTTTGTAGACAGGTTTTCAACATGGCGGATTGCGGCTTCGAGTTGAATTGTCAGCTTGCGCTCCCGAGTGCGTTGTTTGTAACGACGGCTGAAGCGCAGCTCTGCTGTGCTGGTCCCCTGGACTAATTCGTGTCGTTTAGTAGACCGTTTGATGAAATACGGTGGAAGTTATCGTCCCGAGTAAGTCGCACCGTCCTTCGTACAACTGTTTTGGATTAATGTTATTTTTTTTTTTCAAAAACGGCAGCCAAACGTTAAAGTTGAAGCGAGTTGTTTACGTTAAACAAGAGGCTTCCTGGAGTAGGGCACGGAAATGGCCCGATTATTATTTTTTATTTTTTGTAGCTGTCGACATTAATGCGTTCTTTACCGCAATATTTATTTAGTCTGTGCTATGTTGATGTACTTGTCTAAAATTCGTTTGCTACGCCGAATCCGTATATTTGGTAATACAAACGCTGTGTCGGCTATCTTGGTAAAAGGACATCACGTACGTGCTTCTTCGTCAACTCTTTATGGAGATGGATCACGGATGAAATATACCAATGCGTTTGTTTGGATTTTTGCTGTCAGATGCTATTTACACTAATGCTTTTTTGCAATTGGGTGTCCTTAAAAAAAAAAAAACATGTAATATATTGTTTGTTCACGGACTACGTGTAAGCAGCTAAATTATCTGTGTTTCTACTATTGTTCTGTCTTTACGTCACCCGAAGGCTGCTGCCTCTTAAATCCACAACATGACAACAGTTTAGAAAGTCCAGTTGAATACTAAAAATAGCAAACCCCGAATGGTTTCCAAAATGTTCTTCAATGTCAAATTTATCATGGTTTTTTGGAGGTTGAGTATACATGTTCAATGGATATTTGGTTTATTTGTAAGAAACCCCAATAATTAGGCCTAGTTGTTCGTCTCTTCACCTATTCCTGTGTTGAGAGCTGCTAGATGTACACAGCATGGGTGTGTCCAGGCAGTCATGCAAATACTGCAAGACAACCACCAACATACGAAGTTAACAACATCCAGTTCCACTTGTAAAATTGTTTTAATGGTTAAAGATGTAGAATGCTGAATTTTAATAGAACATTTAGGGAATTAAAAAATACAACGCAGAAGCCTTTCCTCTTCCTTTTACTTGCAAAAAATACACAATAAAGCATTAATTGGCATACATAATGCAGACACTACACACAGAGATGTATATTAAAAACGTGGTAGAGACAATATTTACACCTGTGCATTTGTCATCCCGCCTGTCAACACTAGAGGTTAGTTGTTAGCTGTACAATGAAATTGTTTGGGCTCATATTAGCTAAAGCTCATATTAGCTAAAGCTCATGTTAGTCTAAGGTCAGGTTGATCACAAAAGTTGTTGATACCCACTCACTGTTGGGCCTAAATAGACAAGAAAATGAAAGTCATCCCCCAGATCATCTGTAATGAAACGGAATGTACCACAGGAAAAGGCATTGAAGCATTTAGTGTACACACTACAGTTATTGTTGAAAAAGCGACTCATATTTTTTTTTTCAAACAAAATGCCAAGGTGAAGTCAAATTCGGTATGCTTATTGGCTATGCCTTCTAACTGTATGTTTTTTCCACTGTGTAAAAAGCTGTTTTGTATTAGACCTACACTTAACACTGACCTTCCATAACAACACTGTAATGCACTGAAAGACAATCAGCATTCTCTTGAGGTAAATATCACCACTTCTAGGTGAAAAAGACTGTCTGCAATTAAATTTCAATGTGCACAATTTTGACCAGTTTACCTCCCGGTCAAAGACTTTGGGCCTGTGCATGTAAAGGTCAATACCCAATGCCTCTATGAAGACTTTTGGTTTGTTTAAAGTCAAATATGCAGTGCCTAAAATAGTTCCGTGGTGAAGTCAACCACCTCTAAAGCCACCAGTGTGCCCCAAAAGCCCAGGAGTATTTGAACAGACCGTGCTCTAGTTTGCCTTTCATACTGGCTCTGCACAGGCTTCTCACACAGGTCTAGTATGGAAAGTATTAAAAAAAAACATGGTCATTACCATGTCATTGTGGTTAATAATAGGGTAGAGGGATTTCTTTCCATACTTATACTAATTTTATTTATCTTTTTGTAAAGCTTTACCACTGTTTTTGCAATAGTGGTATGATTGGGTGACCTACAGAGCCACTTCCTTGAAGAAGTGCATCAAGGGAATACATTTTGTGAGGCTATACTAGCAAAAACTGCCCTGTGGCTTGCTGTACAAAACACCTGCCCAACACACCTGACGTTGCATTAAAAACAAAAATATTAAAGGATTTTTACATAGGACATCATATCAAGTGTGTTGTCTCTTTTCTCCATAAACATTGTGCCGGACTACAGAGTAACAGAACAAATATATCAAATGGCTCATGTCCACCATTGTACAGTCCTTTGTCTAAAATGATGAACTTGAACAACACGTGCATCACATTTTAGAGGATGAGGCCAATTAGTTTGAGTAGAGGGATCATTGTGAAAAATGCCACAAATACAAAAACATTGTAGAGATCTATGACACTCCTAAGTATCTATTATAAGGCCAACATAGACCTCGCTATAATATACACATTGGGCACTAGAAGTTTACTGCATTTTTTTTTTTTTTTCATTTAAAGGGCTAGGGCCTGTGGATACAGCCAGCTTTGTAGGATTACCCTCCAATATTATTTTGATCCCTTGGCCTTTTGGTCTGCAACTGAAGACACCCTAGTGTGGTGAATAAAGATTGGTGGAGAAAGTTGCTGTCACCAAATGCTGCCATCAAAATGGCTGCCTGCTTTTGATAAGGCTGTATTGTTTACATTTGCAGGAATGGCAGCCACCATTTGCCTGTGATGTGGACAGACTGCAGTTCACACCACGGATACAAAGGCTAAATGAGTTGGAGGTACTGTTTGTTACAAGACATTTGTGTTGATTTTAAGTATAATTGTCTGCTGTTGATAATTTTTAGTGTTATAGTATAGAATAGTTTTTAGTGTTGTTACACTAGGACTTTTGAATGTGTGTTCTGTTATGTCTGGACTTATACTATTGGTATTTGTAGATTTGTTTAAATACAATAAAAGTTCTTGCTTTAGCTCTTGCGAGCTTAAACTATAATGGTTTTATGCCAGTATCCCATAAAGGGTCACATATTTTCTTTCTTTAAGCATAGCATGGTGAAAAATGAATTGTAACTTATGTTATGGTGGTACTGAACGGTATGCTCTTTCTCCCTCTTAATTTTAGGCTCAGACCAGAGTTAAGCTTAATTTTCTCGATCAAATAGCAAAGTTCTGGGAGCTTCAAGGATGCACTCTGAAAATTCCTCATGTGGAGAGGAAGATTTTGGACCTGTACCAACTGAACAGGGTATGTATTGTGAACCAGGCTCACGCTAGACAATGGATTGTCCAAAATACCTACATTTCATGCTAATCAACAAACATGGGTCTACATAATTCAGGCCTACATATGTTCTAAAACTCTGACCTATATGCATCTCCCACTTTGCAGTTGGTGAATGAAGAGGGCGGCTTTGATGCCGTCTGCAGGGAGAGGCGCTGGAGCAAGATCTCTGTCAAGATGGGCTTTGCTCCAGGGAAGGCCATAGGCTCCCATCTGCGGGCCCACTATGAGAGGATCCTCTACCCTTATAAACTGTTCAAGACCGGCGCCAATCTACTGGTACGAGACCTCCGCAGTGGACCAATGGCTGCTGTTGAATGCCTTAAACAAGTCCTGGCAATTTTCACAACCACAATATGATCAACTCTACAAATTATGAAATATGCGATTACAATTTTTTTTTAAAACATGATAATTGTAGTAGAGGCAAACGGTGCATAGATATTTAATAATATAATCTGTATCTTCATTATTTTTGTTTTTGGACAATTTTTGGTTATTCAAAGCTGGTTATTTAGGTTATTTATGTGGAGGGCCTCATCGACGTTGTATTTTCCTGCAGAAGGCCACCTTGACCAACGACACTAAGGACAAGGAGTACACTCCCCATGATCTGCCACAGCGACAGTCTGTCCAGCCCCAAGAGACCTGCAGCATCGCCCGCAGGGCAAAGCGCATGAGAGCTGAAGTATGTCGCTCCCTTCAGCATTTGTCCACAGTGCCACCACAATAATCTCAACCCCCCCCCCCCATCTCAAGTTGAATAACTGGACATAACGTCTGTAAAGTTAAACTATTGAGTAATGGTCTTGATCAAATGTATTTTCTAACGCTGTCCCTCTGCTCTTGTGACGCTCTGGTAGAGGGGCTGTGTTCAAACGGAGCCAGATGAGGACTGTGAGAATCGTCCCAACCTGAGGCGGAGGATGGGAACGTATGTGGCCAAGCAGGAGTCCGGTAAGCGCGGAGATGAGTCATCGGTTTATGGCGCGTCTGTATCTTGATTGATTCGCCGGGATTTTTGATGTCCTCGACACGTTTGCTTTGCCTTTTTCAGGGAGAATGTCAGCGGGGCATGTGAAACAGGAGCCTGTGCTGTACGAGGATCCAGTGGAGGAGAAAGAGTCTGTACTCGACAAGAAAAACGAGCCTATGGTGAGTAAACTGAAATGTATTTGAAATGTCTTTTGACGCCTTCCCTTCTATTAAGACCGTAGCAAATGTTGCACAATGGAATCACGGGTGCTGCGCTTCCCTGTGTGAAATGTATAAATCCCGTATTCCAGAACGATGGCCGTGTTCCCGTACTAATTCCCCACCGTTTGCCCAGGTGGACCAGTACATGTGTCTGGTCTGTGGCAGCGGGACTGCCGAGGACCGCCTGCTGCTGTGTGACGGCTGTGATGACAGCTACCACACCTTCTGTCTGATCCCGCCCCTCCACGATGTTCCCAAGGGGGATTGGAGATGCCCCAAGTGCCTGGCTCAGGTGAGCTACAGACCCAATTAAAAATGCACACATAGCTTGAAGCCCCTGACAATTATTAAATACAGATACAGCAAAGGTGGGGGGGGGGGGCAAAGGGCTCAATAACTCAAACACGATTGAAACAATGGACACTTGAAGTGGGCAACATGTGGGGACAGTTGAAACATGGTACCCTCTAAAAGGTACAGAAAACTCGGATCTGTCTAATGAGGTACTCTATGAACCACTTGAGTTGGAAGTTAAGTCCTCCTTGTAATAAACAATATGGGTTAATAGTTATTGGATGCTGTCCACAGCACTGCACTTATTGTGTACAGTATTTAACATCAAGTTTTATTTTCCCCCAGGAATGTGGCAAACCTCCTGTCGCGTTTGGCTTTGAGCAGGCCAGCAGGAACTACAATCTCAGAACATTTGGAGACATGGCCGATTCCTTTAAATCTGATTATTTTAACATGCCGGTTCATGTGAGTAATATGTTATTAGACATTGGCCATGGACAAATAAATAAATCAACGTATCGTGATACATTGAGGATTTGTGAAGGTGAAAGCCAATGCGGAGTGGTTCCTTGTGACAGATGGTTCCCACTGAGCTGGTGGAGAAGGAGTTCTGGCGTCTGGTCAGTACCATCGAGGAGGACGTCACGGTGGAGTACGGGGCAGACATCGCATCCAAGGAGTTTGGGAGCGGCTTCCCTGTCAAGAATGGCCAGGTGGAGGTCTCCACTGACGATGAGGTACAGCATAGTTGCACCATTGTTGTTGTTTTCATGAAATGTCCATTGCGTACCATTTTAGTACTGAAATGTTTTAATTCGATTTTAGAATAAGTTGCATCACCAGCAACTCTCCAGCTTTCCACTCCATTCAAGTGTCTTTCAAAAAAAGTTTTGTGAGACCTCCACCATGGGCCACATTGGAAAATATCACTGTGTACTTCCTTTTCTTACTTCCTTTGTTGCTAACACAGAAGTAGAACAAGAGAAGGGCTACAGCCAGAGGGGAACTATTATACTGGTTATTTAAAGTAGTTGGTACAGTGGTCAAAAACATACCTTGTTATAGTGTAACTTCAGCATGTGTTTTAACACTAAGCCAGTAGAGAGTGCTTGTCTAGCTCTCTGAATCTTTCGAGTGCGATTGCTGGTGCATTTTGCTGGTGCATTTTATGTAATGTTAGCCTTCTTGGATTACTGGCTCCTGTAAAGTAACTTTGCTAACATTTTAAAATCTTTAATCTTAAAGTTTGCCTATTGCAGTGTTGGGTCATTTGTCAATTCTGGCATTGCACAAATATACATAAATAAACATGCATTATTAGTAACTTCAGTACTAATATTTTCCTGCAATGCCTTACTCCTTCCCTCTTTAAAATGATTCTGACAAAAGCATTCCATCTTGGCAGCATGGCAATTGCCAAATGTTTTGTTGACACAAAGACCTACTGTTAAGCCTGCTGCCAGCAGATGTGTGAGGGCATTGAATATGATCTGCGCCTTGAGGGACTTCACACGCTTGTTATTATCTCAGCAACTCCAGCATCGCTCGCTAAGCTCACTCAAGGCCGCGGTGGCTAGTGAGAACGACCGAGAAGAATAACCTTTTGCGCTATTATTAGCTTGTGAAAGCACAGACATGTTGCCGACGAGTATCACGAGTGTCTGATTAGTATGGACACCATTTCACCCCTGTGATGTTGTAGTTGTAAACGGGGGTTCCAAGGCTGTGGATGGAAAATGGAAATGGGTTTCATTACTACACCCTTTCTCGCCACATTGGCAGACGTACGCTTTAATGACATTATGGCATTAAAAGGAAAATGTCTGACTGTTGCGTAGGTACGTGTGTATGCATGCACTATTCTCTAAAAGGGCACTGCCCTGGGGAAACCCTTGGGACGCCAACGCCTCCGTGATATGGATGCCCTGGGGGGGGAAGGGCTCCAGTTGGCCTGTGGGTGACATGGAGCGCGGAGTGCTGAGTCCTGTGTTTGACCCTGCAGACTTACCTAACCAGCGGCTGGAACCTGAACAACATGCCAGTGTTGGATGCCTCAGTGCTGACTCACATTACGGCCGACATCTGTGGGATGAAGTTACCCTGGCTCTACGTGGGCATGTGCTTCTCCTCCTTCTGTTGGCATATCGAGGACCACTGGAGCTACTCCGTCAACTATCTTCACTGGTGAGAGCGCGCTACGAAAAAGCTGATGCTTGAAACCAATGGAGCACCCTTTTTAAGTGCCCTTGTCTTTGAACTGACCAGAACAAGCTGTAGTGACATTTCATAAAAAAATATGGCCAAAAATACTTAAATTATGCTGTAGTGCTACCATGCTGAAACTACTATGCTGCCATGCTGAAACAATACTACCTGAATCGGTGTCGTAACAAGAATAACATTTGTGTTAAGCCATAATATTTATGTCCAGTATTTGAAAATACAGTCAGCCTTAATCTCTGGTTTCCAAGATACAAAAAAAAAAAAGAATACATGACTAAGCCCTTTTTAATAAAAAAGGTTCATGGTGATCACGTGCTCGTCACCGCATGTCGGTGACAACCCACTTAAACATATGACGTGCACACAGGGGGGAGCCCAAGACCTGGTATGGAGCCCCAGGGTACGCTGCAGAGCAACTGGAGGGCGTCATGAAGAAACTGGCCCCCGAGCTGTTCGAGTCTCAGCCAGACCTCCTCCACCAGCTGGTCACCATCATGAATCCCAACACGCTGATGAACAACGGTGTCCCGGTACGGTAACCTACTTAGTAGTGTTATATACTTTTCTGTATTTCACATGTATATTTAGAATAAAGCGCAGGAGATTTTTTTTTTCTTCCAACAAATACAATTTTCTTTTCTCTTTTGTACAGATCTACCGCACTAACCAGTGTGCTGGAGAATTTGTCATCACTTTCCCACGGGCTTACCACAGTGGTTTCAACCAGGGTTTCAACTTTGCTGAAGCTGTCAACTTCTGCACCATGGACTGGGTAAGATACTTACCCAGAAACATACTGACAAGCAAAATAGTGTTCTGCTATAGAAGAATAAAAAAATATTTAAAAAACACACAATGGTACTTTAGGCATGACGAGAAAAAGTAAGTCAATAATGAAAAGTACATATTTGATTGTGTGGAACAGAAGCAACAGTGTTATGAAACCCAGACGGGTGAGGTGGCTACAAATTGCTGTTTGAATGCCCTACTGGAATCACTGATCACACTAAAACCTCTCTGTGCCCGC